>BOPN01001909.1:130000-142500 GCA_017312705.2 Penaeus japonicus
CAAACCCGAACAGTCACAAACACAGTACACCCTGATGATAACAAAGCAAACCCAGAACCAGACACAGAGTGAATATGGCTGAAAAGGACACACATTCCACCCTCGAAGTAGAGTCGGGAAAAGCTGCTTAACCACATGAATGAACCGGGGGACCGATCGATGCATCACAAAAAATAAGAAAAACCTGATGTATCCAAAGAGGAGCTGCCCGTCGGGTGAACGGGCTTTTAATTATTATTGGTGTTGTTATCGTTATCGTTAACACTGGTGATGTTATTGCTGGTTTCTTTCATTTGTTAGAATCTTTTATTGATCATTCTCATTATTAGTGGTATTATTGTATAATAATTATGACGATGACAATTATGATATAAATAATAACAATGATAAAAATGGTAACGATAATAATAACAATAGTATTAATAATTATAATTATTATTTTATTATTATCATTATTAGTATCTTTATTATCATTACTATAATTACTATCATTATCATTATTGTCATTATTCTTTATATAAATATTGATATAAATATCATCATCATCATTATAACTTCCCGATCCCACCATCATCATAGATAACCCCCCCCCCCCTTACTATCATAACCACAATCACCACCATCCTCATTACTCCCTTTATCACACCCTTAAAAAGCCAACGACTCCAATAAAAGACACTCTATCCTGAAAAGAACCAATCTTAACATAAGTTTTACCCCTTATTGTAGGGAGTCAAAAAGTTCCAAAGAAAGTTCCGAAACTGCATCACACACACAGACACACACACACACATACACCTACAAACACACACACACACACACCTACAAACACACACACACACACACACGTACACACACACACACACAAGTACACATACAGACGCACACAAGTACACATACACACACATTAAATAAATGATTAACGATTTATAAAAGATTAGCAGATTGTGTGATTGTGGCCGTCTCTGTTTGCTCTAGAAAATAAGTGTTATAACATTCTCATTGTTGTTATTATTGTTATCAACATCAATACCTTTATACATATTGTAATTTTCATATTTGTTATTGTTACCATCATCATTATTATTTAGTATAATAATTATCATTATCATTATTATCAATACTTTTATAATTCTCATCATCATTATCATCATTCTTATTATCATCAATGTTATCATAATCGCTATGTCACTATCATTACCATTACAGTTCTTAATGATACCATCATCCTCACCAATATCATAATAAACAACTTCATCATCATCATCATTGCCGCTATAAACAACATCAACCATATCATCTATTACGATACCCTCATCATCATCATCACCATTATCCATCCTATTACTATCATCACCATTATCCTTCCTATTGCTATCATCACCATCATCATCGCCCCCTATAAACAACATCAACCATATCATCTATTACGATACCCTCATCATCATCATCCCCATTATCCTTCCTATTGCTATCATCACCATTACCCTTCACATTGCTATCATCACCATCCTCTCCCTCCATCATGTCACATCCCTGTTGTATCGTCGACGTCGAGGACATTATCGTCGATCCTTCCTCGGGTCGAGCCAACGCCACGGACAAACTTCCGCCTTCGGGTCCGGATCTTTCTTCGAAAAATCGATAATCTCTAGTCGCTAGACACCAAACTCTCTCTCTCTCTCTCTCTCTCTCTCTCTCTCTCTCTATCTCTCTCTGTCTCTGTCTCTGTCTCTGTCTCTGTCTCTGTCTCTCTCTCTGTCTCTCTCTCTGTCTCTCTCTCTGTATCTCTCTCTCGTTCTCTTGTTCTCTCTCTCTCTCTCTCTCATTCTATTTCGTTCTTCATTCGTTCGCTTCTAGTTATATTTTATTTCTTCTCTATTTTATATTTCTTCGTTGTTTTTTTTATTTGCTTGTATTTTTCTTCCATATTTGTTTTAATCGACAGTTATTTTTCTCTCCCTCTGCACTCCATACGTTACGCTTCTAAAACGACCCTGTCTTCCTTTTCTCGACTGTTTCCTCGAATACATTTACTCTCTTTTTCCCCGTCTGTTTCTCGTCCCTTCCCTCTACTTGTTTGGGCTGCAGCCTTCTTTTGATTCCAACTAAATAGATCTCCCTATTTTGCTACTGAATTTTCCCTCTTTCATTCCCCTGTAACCCTACAGCGGTGACCCCCCCTCCCCCTTCCCCATTCCCTATCTCCCCTACTGCCGCCCCCATTCCCTCTCCTGGAACATAGTCTCCCCATCTTACCCCATCCCTCTCCCCTGAAACACATACTCCGCCCTCGTCCTCTCCCTTAACTCCCACACACATGGCCTCTCCCCGCCCTTCTCCTCCCCAGCTAGTCCACACTCCTTCCCTCGCACCCATTCTCCTCCTGGCTCCCTCCCTTTCTCTCCGCCCATCCCTCCTTCCCTTCCCTACCAACCTACACTCCTCCCCGATAGCCATACTTCCTCCCCCATATCCTCCCCCTCAGACCTATCCACTCCTTCTCCCAAACCCCATCTCCCCCTCGCCCGCCCATACTCCCTCCCCATCCCCTGCCTTTGCACCTATACCCCTCCATACCCCCCCCACCCACCCACTTACCCATGCTCCTCCCCCTTCCTCCTCCCTTCTACACTCATGCTCTAACCCAACCTCTCCCCAACCTATCCACCCGCACTCGCCCTCTCCTCCCCCTCCCCCTCCCTCCCCAGCCCACGCCCAGCTCAATATAGAGATAAGCGCAAGTGGGGGTGAAGTGAGGAAGCAGTGGGTCGACTAATCCATTTTATTACACGCGAACTGTCAGCCCAGACACTGTGCAGAGAGGTGGAGAGGGAACAGATGAAGATGATGATGATGAGGGGAGATACAGATAGAGATGACGATGGGAGAGGGGATAGATATTGAGAATATAATCCTGAAAAGAGAAGACTAAACAAAGAGAGACATGAAGAAATTGAAATACAAATGGCAAACCTTGCGTAGAAGTCCTTGAGATAAAAAAAAAAAAAAAAAAAAAATCTGTAGGACGGGGAGGTAGAGTGAGTACCAACTAATGGCGATGAAACAAAACAGGCGCATAGATACAAAAACTAATCAGATTAAAATAAGCAAATATATAAAACAAACGTTCCGCAGGAGTTCTAGACTACTTTTTGATTACTCTCCTATCTGATTAATCCTACAGCGTCCTGGGTGTCATTGATAGGCCGCTGACAAATTAGCCGAGACGGCGAACCTCTCGTCAGCAGAAGGAACCAAGAATCGCCTTCCCAGTTCGTCTTCAATTTTCTTTCCCTCTTTCTTCCTTTCTTTCTTCTTCTTCTAACGATCGGCGTATCGTGAGCAACAGGCCGCATATGCTAGTGAACTGCGTCAGTTTATTGGAGGAGAATCAGTAGCGTTGCGGAAATGAGATAAACAGGGTGATATCAGGTCATAGTACCGAGATCGAACGCTGAGTCACTCTAAATTGAACGGGATGACGGTGTCAAGGGGAATAGCACAGCCTTCGTTCCTTTGATTAGAGCATGAGAGAGTGCTGCCCAGAGAGAGGGAGAGAGAGAGAGAGAGAGAGAGAGAGAGAGAGAGAGAGAGAGAGAGAGAGAGAGTGAAAGAGAGAGAAAGAGAGAGGGAGAGATTAACGAAGCGATCATGTATAAAACAGTTCGTATCCTCTCGCTCATAAATCCGCGAATGTCCTCTGCACCAATACAGCTTTTTGCGAGGGACCCCTAGCCTCGGCAGGGGTGTCTGTCTTAAACTGTCCAAAACCCTCTCCCAACACTCGCCATTGTGCATCTTTTCCATTCTGTCTTGTGTTCCCCATCACATCCTTTGTGTCCTCTGTCTCCTTTAAAACTCAATAAACACATTCTCCTTTCGCGCCGGATCGTCATGCACACCCACCCCAAGGCGCGCCTGAATGTTGCTTAGCTACACTTCCGTCGCCGCCCTATCATGCATCCTCCGCCGCTCCACCCCCGCGCCACCGCACCCTCGCGTGAGCTCGGACAGGCATTTCTTCCTTCATAATTCATTCGCTTCCTGACACCATCAGCCGTTCGCTCCCTCGTCGGGTCTCCCATTCATTCCTTCCGTCCCCTTTTCGGCCACGCATCGCGCCTCTAACCTCGCCCATTGGCACGAGCATCCCGTCACGCCTAAGCAAATACACCCGCGAAGTGCCCCACCCACCCAGCCGCTGGAGGATCGATGGAGGAGATCTTCCCGGACAGCTGGCCTTGGAGGCAGCACCCTGACCCTTGGGCCAGCCGTCCCTCGAGTCGCCTTGGCTCGGACTCCTCTCCCTCCACCGCCCTCCTGAGCCCTCAAGCTCGGGATGACCCACTTCACCTCGAACGCTCTGGTGCGACAAACGTCTGGTCTTTTTTGTTTTCTTTGTCCAGAAGGACTTTACTGTGGGTCTTGGGTCGTCCTTAGCCATAGCTCGCCCGCGTCCGTAGTTTTCTGCGCTCGTGCTCCTGACTTCCTTGTTCCTTAAGGCTCAAGTTCAGTATGTATCTCTCCTATCTCCTTCTGACAAGTTACAAACCTGTTCCCACGATATAACTATCCTTATCAGATCACAACTGTTGAAACTAGTCTTGCCTGACTCTTCCGATGCATTTAAGTCCAACCAAAGTGCAGTCTAGCCTTACACAGATCACGCCCACCATCAAACAAACCCGAACAGTCACAAACACAGTACACCCTGATGATAACAAAGCAAACCCAGAACCAGACACAGAGTGAATATGGCTGAAAAGGACACACATTCCACCCTCGAAGTAGAGTCGGGAAAAGCTGCTTAACCACATGAATGAACCGGGGGACCGATCGATGCATCACAAAAAATAAGAAAAACCTGATGTATCCAAAGAGGAGCTGCCCGTCGGGTGAACGGGCTTTTAATTATTATTGGTGTTGTTATCGTTATCGTTAACACTGGTGATATTATTGCTGGTTTCATTCATTTGTTAAAATCTTTTTAAGTTAATACATGCAGGCACACACAGAAGCACATACAGACACACACAGGCACACGCACACACACACACACACACACACACACACACACACACGCACACACACACACACACACAAACACACAAACACACACACACACACAAACACACACACACACACACACATTGAAACAAACAAACAAATACCACACACATTTCTGTCACCGTGTATGTACGTATGTATTTACACAGGCCTTTTACCCCCGCGCAGGCATAACTTATTACCACTTAGTATAATTGTGCCGCCTCCGTAGATATATATTCTTTCAAATCATTGTTGTTCAGACTTGATCAACAGTTGTGTATCGCCTCTGGATTGTTGTCTCAAGGTCAGAGCGTAAACAGACATATCTGTCACGTATGGAACAATGGGATATTTTTCTCCTGCTAATTGGACAACGGCACCTCACTGAGAAAGGGGAGAGAGGGAGGATGAAAGACGCAGATAGAATGGAAGGTGGAATAAAAGAGAGAGAGAGAGAGAGAGAGAGAGAGAGAGAGAGAGAGAGAGAGAGAGAGAGAGAGAGAGAGAGAGAGAGAGAGAGAGAGAGAGAGAGAGAGAGAGAGAGAGAGAGAGAGAGAGAGAGAGACATACAGACACACAGACAGACAAACAGACAGATAGATAGAGAGAGAGAGAGACAAAGATATACATACATATATATATATATATATATATATATATATATATATATATATATATATATATATATATATAGAGAGAGAGAGAGAGAGAGAGAGAGAGAGAGAGAGATGAAAAGAGAGAAAGAGAGCCAGAGAGAAGGAGCAGATTACGCGATGGACCTAAACGGAGACACACGCCCAACCCGTGTCGACAGAGCGGTTCCAGGAGGCAGGAGTAAAAGAGGGAAAAATAAAGAAAGAGAGAGAGAGAGAGAGAGAGGAGAGTGCAAAAGAAGACAAAGCGAGAGATAACTTCGGGTTAAGAGCAAAGCCTCCATGGCTACGGGATCGTGAAGGACAAAGAGACGCTCACCATTTATCACTATTCACGCACAGATATCGCGGCGTTTACCCCAGCCGCGCCATAATGACCTGGGAAACAAAAGAAGCTCGTCTTCCGTACTGGCAGGCTCCCCTCTTCTCTCCCCCCCCACCCTCGCCCTGTCCCTCCTCCTCCTCTTCCTCTTTTTCTTACTGCTGTTTCTCTTCCTCCTCCATTTTGTCCTCTTTTTTCCTCGTCCTCTGCCTATTCCTTCCCCATCCGGTGCTCTCTTTGCTTCCTTTGTCTTTGTCTCCCTCTCTCTTTTCTCTCCTTCCGCCCCTCTTCTCTCTCTATGCTTTCTCTCTCTCTCTCTCTCTCTCTCTCCTTCCCCCTCTCTCTCTCCCTCTCCCCTCTCCCCCTTCTCTCTCTCTCCCTCCCCCCCTCTATCCCCCCTCTTACCCTTCCCCCTACCCCCCCTCTCTCTCTCCCTCTCTCCCTCCCTTCTCTCTTTCTATCTCTCTCTCTCTCTCTCTCCTTCCCCCACCTCATCCCCTATCCATCCCTTGCCCTCGCTATCTCGCCAATCTGTCTCGTTCCAGCGCCATAATCCACGCCATTTTCGCTTGTTATTCTGAGGACCCGATTTGTCTCGCCAAATCCTCTCGCTCCTCCCGTGCATTTCTTTCGACCAGCAGAGAAAGAGAGCGAGAGAGGGAGGGAGGGAGATAGATAGATAGATAGATAGATAGATAGATAGATAGATAGATAGAGAGAGAGAGAGAGAGAGAGAGAGAGTAGAGAGAGAGAGAGAAAGTAGAGAGTAGAGAGTAAAGAGTAGAGTAGATAGATAGATAGACAGATAGATAGATAGATAGATAGATAGATAGAGAGAGAGAGAGAGAGAGAGATAGATAGATAGATAGATAGATAGATAGATAGATAGATAGATAGATAAATAGATAGATAGATAGATAGATAGATAGATAGATAGATAGATAGAGAGAGAGAGAGAGAGAGAGAGAGAGAGAGAGAGAAGAGAGAGAGAGAGAGAGAGAGAGAGAGAGAGAGAGAGATATAGATAGATAGATAGATAGATAGATAGATAGATAGATAGATAGATAGATAGATAAATAGATAGATAGATAGATAGATAGATAGATAGAGAGAGAGAGAGAGAGAGAGAGAGAGAGAGAGAGAGAGAGAGAGAGAGAGAGAGAGAGAGAGAGAATGAGAGAGCGAGAAAGATAGAGAGAAGCAGAAGGAGAAGGGGCGAGAATAATCTCTTTTTCTTTTAACCTTTCTGTCGCGTTTTATATTTTACGTCTCTATCCTTTTTGTGTGTGTATGTATGCTTGCAGATGCATGTAAGTGTCTCTGTATACGTATGCATTAATGTAAGTATACTTCCCCTTCCTTCTGACCCCATTTCGTGGCCTTCTTCAGAATCCTCCACATTCCTCCCCTCTTCTAAGTCCTTCGCCCTTTGCACTCACTCAATTTACTGCCCTTTTATCATTTGATATTTACCATTATTATTATTATTTTTTATTTACTCTCGTTTTTTTACTCTCTGGATTCTAAGTAACCCTTCCCTTTTCATGTTAAAATTTCCTTTGCCTTTGCACTTATTTCTCTCTTTCTAGCCGTTTTCTTCATCTTGTTTTTTTTTTTTTTTTTTTTTTTTTTTTGTATTGCAATTTGGACCAACTTCTTCCCGGCATTGCAAGATAATCCAGCTTCTATGTTGCAGAGTATCAGAACTTTGCCAGCTACAGGAAACCCCACCATTTCAGATTCAGACGCCCAAAGTTCATGGGTTTGGTCTTCATTCTCTTTCTCTCCTTCTCTTTCTTCTTTTGAGTATTTCTTTTCTTTTTCGTCTCTCTATATTATCTCTCTCTCTCTCTCTTCTTCTTCTCTTCTCTCTCTCTCTCTCTCTCTCTCTCTCTCTCTCTCTCTTCTATTTCCTTCCTCCCTTTCTTACTCCTTCTTTCTCCCTCTCATACTTTCCCTTCTTTGCCTTTCTTCTTTCTTTTCCTCATTGCCTAAACTGCTTCTCCATCTTCGTTCCCAAGAAGAGCAACGACTTTGAGGAGACATGAGCATTTATATATGCTGAGTATGCTGAGGAGATTGCCTTCTTCCTCTTCCTCCTCCTCTCCTCCTCCCCTCCCCCTTCCCCTACCGTTCCTTGTTGGGATGATGAGATACCGCCCCTTCCGCATGCTGTGCACACCCGACAAACAGTAAGCTGTTTTCTTTCTCTCCCCATGTTGTTTGTGCATTCACCGAGAAGGGAAGGGAGGGAGGGAGGGAGGGAGGGAGGGAGGGAGGGAAGGAGGGAGGGCCAGAAGGGGGAGGGAGGGAGAGAGAAAGGTGGTGGGGAGTGGGAGAGGGAGAGGGAGAGGGAGAGGGAGAGGGAGAGGGAGAGGGAGAGGGAGAGGGAGAGGGAGAGGGAGAGGGAGAGGGAGAGGGAGAGGGAGAGGGAGAAGGAGAGGGAGAGGGAGAGGGAGAGGGAGAGGGAGAGGGGGAGGGGGGATGGAGGGAGAGGAGAGGAGAGGAGAGAGAGAGAGAGAGAGAGAGAGAGAGAGAGAGAGAGAGAGAGAGAAGGAGAGGGAGAGGGAGAGGGAGAGGGAGAGGGAGAGGGGGAGGGGGGATGGAGGGTGAGGAGAGGAGAGTTGAGAGAAAGAGAGAGAGAGAGAGAGAGAGAGAGAGAGAGAGAGAGAGAGAGAGAGAGAGAGAGAGAGAGAGAGAGAGAGAGAGAGAGAGAGAGAGACCGAAAGAGAGAGAGAGAGAGTTGGCGTCGCGCCATATATTTAAGATCGAGATTCGCCTGTGCATATCAGACGGTATCCGCCCATTATATTTTTCCTTGGGAAGATAGATAGATAGAGAGAGAGAGAAAGAGAGAGAGAAAGAGAGAGAGAGAGAGAAAGAGAGAGAGAGAGAGATAGAGAGAGAGGGAGAGAGAGAGAGAGAGAGAGAGAGAGAGAGAGAGAGAGAGAGAGAGAGAGAGAGAGAGAGAGAGAGAGAGAGAGAGAGAGAGAGAGAGAAAGAGAGATGCGAACTCTTCTGTCGAATAAACGCACTTCCGACAACTGCAGTATATCATGTGTGTATAAAAGAGTAAAGAGTTTGTTCCAACTTACAAAAAGAGTGGTTGACCCGTGCCAGTCTTAGGGTGTGTGATGGGCAGATGCCTCGATTTTACACTATCATAAACACTCTCTACATCCAAAAAGAAAGAAAGAAAAAAAGAAAAAAAGAAAAAAATGAAAAGGGAAAAAATACTGATCAAGCACAGTAGTAATAAAAGTTCACGAAGTCAAGCAATCTTAGCGAAAAGGTCACCCAACCCTTGGCAGAAATGATAGTGACCTTCGCGGAAACGGTCAGTGTGATTACGGACACTTTCTTCCTCTTCCCTCCTTTGTCTTCACCGAAATTGTGAATCGCTTTCTTTCCTTTTCTTCTTTGCAGAAAGCTTTATAGGAACACGTTCGATAGAATAATGAAAAGAGAAATAAAGTGCAGAAATAAATAAAAGATGGAACTGCCATCATTAGCGGTGAATGATGATGATTATAATAATGATAATAATAGCAATAATTATAGGAGAGAGAGGAAGATATAAATAGACGAGGGGAGGAAATTATGGAGGAAGGTAATGAACCAAGGGGAAGGGCAGAACGCGATAATAATAATAATAATGGTAATGATGATAATAATAACAATGATAATAATAATGTTAATGATGATAACAATAATAATAAAGATAATAATATATCATTATAAAAATAATAATAATAACAATAATGACAATAACGATAATAATAACAAAGAACAATGAAAATGACAACAATACCGATAATACTGATAATAATAAAAAAACAATAATGATATAATAATAATAAGATAAAGAAAAAAAGAAAGAAAAAAAAACTGACGCCATCCGCCGCCAAACAACCTTGACCGAAAAATCGAAATCCGATTCGCTCTGCTGGCCTAATTTCTTCCTCAAATATAAACAGACACTCGTAGTGCCTTTCAGTGATGATAATGATTGTGAAAGAAGAGGAACAAAAGAGAATTAAAGCAATCTGCCACCTGATCTGACTTCCCTTTTTGCGCCTCGAAGAAAAAAGGATTGGGAAAAAAATACGAGAAATATATATAATCTTACGCCATCTTTAGATATGATAATGAGACACAAAGAAAAAAAAGGAGAAGGAGAGAGATGGAGAGAGAGAAAGAAATCTGACACCGTCCCTTTTTTAATCCTACTTACAGATAAAAAAGAAGAAGAAAAAAAAAAAGAAGAGAGAGAGTGTGAGTGAGATAGATAGATAGATAGATAGATAGATAGATAGATAGAGAGAGAGAGAGAGAGAGAGAGAGAGAGAGAGAGAGAGAGAGAGAGAGAGAGAGAGAGAGAGTAAAAAGAAAAAGTGAAAGAAAAAGGGGAAGAGAGAAAAAGAAAGAATTTCAGAAAGAGAAAGTGAAAGAAAAAGAGAGAAAAAAAAGAACAAGGCAAAGTGAAAGCCAAAGAGAACAACCAGTAAAAATCTGAGATGAAAAATCTGACACCCTCTCCCCCTCAGCAGCTTTGACCGATTAATTACGAGGCTCATTACATGAAGGCGATTGAAGGGGTCCGCTAGGAGACTGACGGAATATTCAGCAGGACAACAGGAGGAATATTCAACCGAAGAAGGATATGAAATATACAAATGATTTAATCCTGTGACTTATTTTGGAGATGTGCCAAGAAAACCTATTTTGTGACAAGTTTAACTTGATATCTATGATAGAAAAAAAAAAATAGCAGCAACAACAATTCCAACAATAAAGATAGAATCAGTGATAATGATAATAATAATAAAGATGTTTATGATAATAATAACAATGGTAATAATAACAACGACAATTATACAAAAGATTGATAATCAATGGTAATGGTTATAATGATGATAATGATAACACACGATAACTAATAATAACAATAATAATAATAGTAATAATAAAGATATTGAAGATAATGATAATGCTGATTCTTATGACGATGATAATAACGATAACGATAGTGATAACGATGACAGAGATAATACTATTAACTCCCCCATCTTAACGAACAAACGACCACACACACAAATCGGTGGCCACGACGACGTCCTCCTCGCGGCCCGAAGGCAATCAATCCGGACTTATGCATCCTCAAGCCATATATCAGCAGCTTCGCGACCCGACGACAGGCGAAGAAAGTTGGGTGTCATCTCGTAATGCATCGTAAATTGATGCAATTAGTCCACGAGAAAGAAGATGCTGCGGGTGCGAGATATACGTGCGTGGGAGAGAGAGAGAGAGGAGGAGGAGAGTCCGGTCTCGAAGCCAGTGGTTATCTTACAAATCACTTGAGGGGAAAAGTCTTACTGGAATAAGGAGAAAGAGAGAAGGAGAGAGAGAGAGAGAGGGGGGGGGGAGGGAGGGAGGGAGGGAGGGAAGGAGAGAGGGAGGGAGGGAGGGAGAGAGAGACAGAGAGAGAGAGAGAGAGAGAGAGAGAGAGAGAGAGAGAGAGAGAGAGAGGAAGAGGGAGGAAGAGAGAGAGAGAGGAAGAGGGAGGAAGAGAGAGAGAGAGAGGGGGGGGGGGGGGGAGGAAGAAAGAAATAGACGAGGGGAGGAAATTATGGAGGTAAGTAATGAACCAAGAGAAAGGGTAGAACGCGGGCGAGGGTCGCACAAAGGGAGTGGGAGGAGGGAAGGGGGAGGGGGGAGGTGGGGGAGAGGGAAACCAAGGGGAGAGGGAGGGAGGAGGGAGGGAGAGAGTAACCAAGGGGAGAGGGAGGGCGGAGGGAGGGAGAGAGGGAGTAACCAAGGGGAGAAGGGCGAACAGGAACAGTGCAGAAAATGGAGGAGGGAGGAAGGCAAGGAAAGCGAGAGGGGAAAAAAATGGGAGGATAAGAATAGATATCTAGGGTTAGAAGGGGGTAGGGAGGGAGGGCAGGGAAGGGGGAAGGAGAAGAGGAGATAGCGAAGGGTGGAGGGGGAGAAAGGGGAAGGCAGTGGAGGAGAAAGGCAAGGGTGGAAGCGGGGAAGGCAGTGGAAGAGAAGGGCGAGGATGGAAGAGGGTAGAGGGTAAGAAGAGAGGGGAAGAAAGGGTGGCAGGAGGGAGGAGGGGAGGAGGGGGAGAGGGGAGAGGGACGACAGAGAGATGCGGGCGAGAGAAGAAGGGCCGGAGGCACATAGGAGGCGGATCACGAAGACGTCTAAATGAGGCCAGACGCGGGGGGGGGGGCGGAACCAAGGAAGTTGAAGGCACAAGAATCGATCAGCGAAGGGAAGGAATGGAGGACCTTGTTTACAGATCGGCGACATTGCGGACGAGTATATCCAATCAGAGAAAACACGTGGAAACACATACATACGATCAGGGAATATACATCCAATCAAGGAAAATACACTAGGACAAATGCATCCGATTGGGGAAAATACATTGAAAACAAATGCATCCGATCAGGGAAAATACACTA
>BOPN01001909.1:145000-147500 GCA_017312705.2 Penaeus japonicus
TTAGAAGCAGAAACCCGATGCGATGCTGACTGCATTTTTAAAATATTTTTTCTTACGTCTTTTTATCTTCTATTCCATATTCCCTTTCCCCCTCTCTGCTTTACTTCTCCTTCCCTTTCCTATTCTCTTTCCTTTTCCTTCCCTTTCCTATTCCTCTCTCCCCTCTCCCCTTTCCCCTATCCTTCCACTTCCCTTCTCCTTCTCCTTCCCCATCCCCATCCCCATCCCCATCCCCTTCCCCTTCCCCTTCCAACCTTACCCATTTCCCTTCTCCTTCCCCTCCACCTCGCACCTCCGAATATCGTATCCCCCCTTCCCTATCCTATTTCCCCCTTCCGACCACCTCCCCCCCACTATCCTATCCTATCCCCCCTCCCCCCCCACCCCCGCCTCCAGCATCCTCCTCCGTCGGACATTTAATTGGATTTGAGTTTCATCCTTCCATCCGCCCAAAGAAAAGAGCCTTTTGCCCGACGTGACATTTGCTTCAATTAATCTATTTCCAGCGAAGCGAAGAATTTTGTTGTGGTGTTATGTCTTCAGCGGAAGGATGAGTTGATGAACTGCGGGGCGTGCGAAGATGGGAATGAGGAGGAGAATGAGGATCGAAATGATGACGACGAGATGGAATAAAGAGGGAGAAAGATATCAAGGTGAAGACGATGTGAAGAAAAAGGGAGAGGAGAAGTGGGAAAGATATGAAAGTGAAGACAATGTGGAGAAGGAGAAGGATAATGAACAACGTAAGTGAAGAAGGAGAGAAGAAGGTGAACGTGAATCGCGATGCATGTGAGGATGAAGAAAGATGAAGAAAAAGACGAAAGTGAGAAGAGAATAAAGATAAAACGAACCTGTAAGCATGTGACTGTTTATCCCAAAAGTATAAAATCCTATAAAATGTCATCCATTTCTCAAACTATATGACGCCCTCACGTCGCTGCCTGTAACGATATCTCTATTGGACAAAGAAGAGTGGGAAAAAAAATAAATAAATACTGAAGAATATAAACACGCACGATGATATTCACTTTCCTTCCTTTCTTTTTCCTCTTCTTTGCTGTCTTCACTTTAAAGGAATGTGCTCCTCGAGAGGGTAAATATTTAAATCTGGAAAATCATGGCTGATCATATGGAGACTTTCATCATGACGTCGATAGCAGACGCTGGATAAGTTCGAGTAAATGGCATGACCCTGAAGTGAGTGTTCCATTTTGGGAAACTCACGAGACGAGAGGGAAAACGGCTGACACAGGTCCTGGTGCCGTGGAACGCCCTCGCCTAACGACACTTCGCTCGGAATTCATATATACGTTCCTTGCGGACACCGCATGGGTATCTGGCACGGAGTGTTCGGTTAAGCGAGAATTGGACAGAGGTTGGTACTGCGGTCGTAATCAATAGTAATAATCACTGCGCCCGTCGCCCATTCCGGCTATTATTATTTCCTAGCCTGGTCTGGGCATCGTTCCTGGGCGACACGGGCCGGGACGCGGCTTCCTCCATCAACGCTGGGGAACCTATCGCGGTCCCAGCAAGAAGCCTAACTCACTGGTCTATATCTTTCTTTGACTTTTATCTCTCTTATTGTCTGTGTGTCTGTCTCTCTCCCCCCTCTCTATCTATCTATCTATTTATCTATCTCTCTCCCTTCCTCCCTCCCTCCCTCCCTGCCCTCTCCCTCCCTCCCTCCCTCCCTCCCACCCACCCACTTACCCACCCATCCTCCCACTTACCCACCCACCCACCCACTTACCCACCCTACCTCCCTCCCACCCACCCACCCACTTACCCACCCTCCCTCCCTCCCACCCAACCACCTTCCCCCTCCTCCCCACCCCCTCTCTCTCTATTACTTCCCTCTCGTTTCTAGTCTTCGTGTTTCCCTTCACGCTACAGCACGGGCACGCAATATCATTATGAATTGTAGCGTCCAGTTCTCCGGTTACAATTACATATCACAGTGATTGTCCAAGGTGTCTGTCGAGGGGTCTGTCCGAAAGGGGAATTGACATGGAGACGCTTGTATAAATAAATGCACACTGTAGGTAGCTACATGGGTAGATTCTTCGTTGGGCAGCTAGATAGATAGGGAAGGAAAGAGAGAGGGAGGAAAAGACAGACAAAGAGAGAGAGAAAGAGAGAGAGAGAGAGAGAGAGAGAGAGAGAGAGAGAGAGAGAGAGAGAGAGAGAGAGAGAGAGAGAGAGAGAGAGAGAGAGAGAGAGAGAGAGAGAGAGAGAGAGAGAGAGAGAGAGAAAGAGAGAGAGAGAGAGAGAGAGATGTACAGACAAAAAAAGAGACAGGAAAAGAAAGAACCAGATGATGCGACCAAGAGAAAAAGTAATAGAGAAAAAATGAGGGGAAACCGAGAGCCGATTCCAGTCTGCATCGCAAGCCAAAGAATGCGACCCTCGACCCTACATTCAACCCGCATCACTGTTCTCCGCCTGAACGTTTGAGCTTAACTATTACCTATCTGCTGGTTCTCTTATTCCTTTACCC
>BOPN01001909.1:155000-157500 GCA_017312705.2 Penaeus japonicus
GGGCTAAAGGCATATAGAAGGATAAGTTAAAAAAGAAAAGACAGAAATATGTATATATAAAGAGAGATTCTTCCCCTCTTAGGGTACGAGGAGGGAGGCCGTCTGTCTTCAGAGTTACGAGCAAGAGGACACAATACAATAATAACTTCGGAGGACGCCCAGATACTCAGCGCGATCTCCGCTGTCAGGATTATAGGGGTGTTACGAGAGCCTTTTGCGTATTCATGGAACAATTTTTCGAGGATTTGCCATGATTAGCGATTGGCTCGCGACGAGAATCCCGGGTGAGAGAGGGTCGCTGTATTCATGAGAGGGCGCCAGGAAAGCGGTCCGGGTTGGAATGAGGGGAGTGGAGACTGAGAAGGGAAGGGGACGGATGTGAGGAGCAGGGCGGGGAGAAGGAGGGAGAGTAAGGGAGGGAAAGAGAGAGGGAGGAATGCATAAGCAAAGGGAAGGGGAGAAGAGGAGGATAGCTGACGGAGATAAAGGAGAGCGAGATGAAAGAAACGAGTGAGAGGAAGAGAGCGAGGTTGACGGAGAGAAAGAGGAGATGGGAGGAAGGGAGAGCGAGAGGGTGGAATGCAAATGTAAGAGAAGGGAGGGAGAGGGAGAAAGGCTGAAGGAGAGGAAGAGGAAGAGGGAGAGCGTGTGTATGTGGGAGGAGGAGAGAATGAGTAGAGCTGATAGAGGGAAAGAGGAGACGAAAGAGAGAGATAGAGATGAAAGAGGAAAAGAGATAGAAATGAAACAGAGGTAGAGAAAAGGAAAAAAAAAATGCGTAGAGGAAGCTGTAAGAGGGATACACTAGGCTTTTAAGAGTATAAAAGCATGAATAAGGAAGAAAATACAGGCATACAGACGAGGAGGCTCCAAGCTCGACTAACGCAAGGAAGCATAAAAAAAAATTATAAAAAAATAATAGTAAAGAGAAAAGTTAAGATAATGAGACCTTTTCTCTTTACACGTTCGTAAATTAAGAACAATTAAGTACGTTTTTTTACAGACTCCCCTTTCGAAAAGAATACCATTCTCTCCATGGAGAAAGCAAACTCACAGATAATATACACATTATATACGAGACTATATATATTTACACGTAACCCCTTCAGATTCACGTAGCAAAAGCAAGTGACTCAGTCACCACTTAACACTCTTCGCTTTAACAAGGAACAACCGAGATCACAGCCTGAAGAGCGACATTTCGCAGAGTCACGGAGTAGCCATCCCAGAGGTGAGACTTCTCCGCATCAGACATTCATGACAATAAAGTCACACGAGGGACACCACGCCATCTAGGAACCGCCAAGGGAATCATGGGAAAGTCGGACACTAATGAGACAGATATTTCTTTTTCTAGGGAGAAGGGGAGGGAGGGGGCGGGGAGGAGGGAGGGTGGGGGGTAAGAACGTAATAGTAGAGATAACGATAATAGGTGATTGATAACAATAAAAAAAAAAATCTAAATGATCCTATCTTAGGAGGAAGAAGTGGAAAACCAAATAAACCTATACGACGAAAAAAGAACGAAAAGAAAAAAAATGGCCAAAGAAGGTAAAAGGAAAGGAACCGAAAAACGATATATGGAGACAACTTAAAAGAACAGACTGAGCTAAAGGAGGAAGCCGGGAAAAATATGTAGAGGAAAAGAGAGAGAGACAGAAAGGGTGAGAGGGCGGGAGGGAGGGAGGGAGGGAGAGAGAGAGAGAGAGAGAGAGAGAGAGAGAGAGAGAGAGAGAGAGAGAGAGAGAGAGAGAGAGAGAGAGAGAGAGAGAGAGAGAGAGAGAAAGAAAGAAAGAACGAAAGAGAAAGAGAAAGAGATAGAGAGAAAGAGAAAGAGAAAAAAGGAAAACAGAAAGAAAAACAAGACTAAGGAAGGGAAAAAGAAGATAAGAGAAAGAGAAAGAGAAAGAGAGAGAGAGAGAGAGCAAGCGCATGCAATCACCGGGGCAAAGTGAAAGATGCATGTGCAGCGTGGGCAAGAAAAGTTTATGCGCGGGTAAGACCGCCGTCCTTCTCCAGGGGCTTTATGGGATCACTCTGGGCCAACAGGGAGAGGGGTATGTTTTTTTTTTTTTCGGCGCGTGTGAAATATTCCCACGAGAGCTGCTGCTGGGAAAAGCTTTCGTGTGGCGGCGATGCAGATCGGAAAGTAAGAGAAAGCGGGAGATAGAAACAAGGGAAAAGATGGGGAGAAAAGTAATAGCCAAGAAAGTAGGGAGGCGAAAAGCAAATAAAAAAAGGGTAAAATATGGTCGAGAGAAAAGAGAAAGAGGGGGAAAAAAACAACAGTATCCCCTCAGGAGGAAAATTCTCCCGTGTTACAGCCTCGTCTTGCAAAGTATTCTCGTGTTCTCTTGCTGTATTCACGTCACGTTCGAACCCGCGTTCATATCGAGTGCAATTCTTCGAGCTAGTTATGTAAACATTGGCGTGCGCAGACCGATGGCGAGAGAAAATAGACTGTTAGGGAAGACCATGTCGTTAGAACTGCCCGAGGAGG
>BOPN01001909.1:175000-176405 GCA_017312705.2 Penaeus japonicus
TCCTCTTCTCTCTCTTCCTTCTCCCTTCTTCCCTTTATTCCCTTATGCTTCCTTCTTGCGTCTCCGCCAATTTTTTTGTGTGTTTCTCTTCCGCTCCTCCTCTCCCTTTCTTCCCTTCTTCCTTCTTACGTTTCCTCCCGTTCTCTTGTCTCTCTCTCTCTCTCTCTTCCTCCGCTCTTTCTCTCCTCCTCTCCCCACTTCCGCCTTCTTCTTTTACTATCCTCTTTCCTTTCTCATGGCTTCTTCTCTTCGTCTCCTCTCCTCGTGATTAATTAGAGAGTCAGGCTTTGAGATTCTTTTTATTAACCTTGTGATGATATTACGAGGATGCTTCCCCCCCCCCCCCCCACCAACCTTTCTTTGCTGCCTCCACTCCCATTCTTATCTAGATACTTCCACCTCAACCCACCCTCTAGTTCCTTTGAACTCCTTTCGTTCTTGCTGTGCCCACCCGCATCTACCCCGCCCCAACCCACCCCAACCCACCCCTTCACCATACCTCTAACCCCTTCCCCGTAATAAAATAAAACTAATAAAACTCTACGGTCACTCCGCATCTTTCACATCGCTGTTAAGACAATTATTCCACGAGTCGTAAAGTGCCACGCGAACACTTAAGTAGTTATTAGTCTTTTGTCCTGAGATACTTTAGGAATCGTTCGTAACTTTTATATTCCTAACTATTCTACTATGATTGTGATTGAAGTTCGTAATGCCAGTAAATTATAATATTAACAACATTATGGTTATCATTAATCATATGATCACGTCAAGATTAATGTTATTTTCATAATTAATTGTCGCCATTATCTATTATCTTGACGTTTGAAGTAAATATCGTTTAGGCACTGTTAATCTATAGTGCGGATTGAGAGAGAGAGAGAGAGAGAGAGAGAGAGAGAGAGAGAGAGAGAGAGAGAGAGAGAGAGAGAGAGAGAGAGAGAGAGAGAGAGATACAAACACAGAGACAGAAAGAGAGAAAGAGAAACTCGAATCCACGGTACAAATTCCTGCAAATTGCATCCCCCTATGCAAGACCTGCCTCCCTCGGGACATTCGTCTCCCTTTAAACGCAGCGCCGTAAATCGCCGCTGCGCCCCGCGAGCGCCGTAACGTTTAGCGCCGGGTTCGCTGTCAAAACAAATCTCGCGTAAAAATCGCCGCCATTGGGGGAGCAACAGCAACAATTTTCCCAGACGAGCTCCGGGATTACCCACAACGGCTACAATTCACAGCGATAAATACATGAATACAAAAAAGAAACTAAAATTATTAGCGATGTAGTAATATCAGTGTTGTAGTAATAATAATAATAATATTTTTTCGCCGAACACACATTCTTGCCTCGTGTCTCGTATTATGAAAAAATTGGCGGCCTTATGGCGTCTGAGGGAAGCCCGACCAA
>BOPN01001909.1:184882-187382 GCA_017312705.2 Penaeus japonicus
AGATGAGACATGATAATTATCCACTGGAATGCTGTGTGAGAAGCCAAAAGAGTGAAAAATATTATGGGATTTCCCTATACAAAGAAATAGACAGTAAGCAATAGACCTGACATCATTGGATCTTGAAGAGAGAGAGAGAAAAAAAAAGAAAAATGCTAATTGATAGACCCTGCGTGTCTATTTGATACTAGTAAAGAAAAGAAGGAAGAAGAAGAAGAAGAGAAAATACAGATTACAGTAACCTGAAATATGAAATTGCAAATATACGAAAAATGAAAGAGTGGTTGTTATGCTGGTCGTAATTAGAACACTAGGGATAGTTAGTCACAAAGGGCATTGATAAATGGATGGAAAAAGTAGAATCTGACTATTCGATGGAGAAGTTCCAAAGACCATGTCTGCTTAGAACAGCTAGGATAATATGAATAGTTCGAGCTATGAACTACAATCAACATTACAATTGCGGACCGGTATCATGGCAAATAGACTATAATGATAACAATAACAATTATAATGAAAACAATAAGCTTATCACAATCATAATGACAATGATAGTGATAGTAGTAATACTACTACTAAAGTTTTCATCATTATTGTTATAGTTATAGAATAATGTTAACAACAGTTATAATCTCTATAATGATTATCATTATTATCATTACCATTACCATTGTCATCATAATCATCATCATCATTATCATTATCACTATCATTCTTATCATCATTGCTACTGTCATCATGATCATTATTACCACTACCATCATTATCATTGTTATCATCATAATCATTATAATCATTACAATAATTATTGCTATCCTTATAATGATAAGAATGACAATAATAGCAGTAACAATGATAAAAAATGATGTTATTAATAGAAGTGATATTAATCAAAATGATAAAAGCAATAATGATAATCATTATGATGATGATAATGATAATTATCAAGTATTAACAATGATAATAAAAATTATTATCATTACCATTGTTAATACTATTATCATCAATATCATCATTATCTAGTTATGATAATGATAATGATACTAATGGTAATGATGATGATTATCATCACTATTATCATTATAATTTTTTATTATTATCCTTGCTATTTAATTATTATTATCATTATTATTATTATTATTATTATTATCATTATTATTATTGTTATTTTTATTATTATTATTATTATTATTATTATTATTATTATTATTATTATTATTATTATCATTATTATGATTATTATCATTATTGTTATTACTATCATTATTATTTTTTATTGTAATTATCATTATTAATATTATCATTGCTAGTATCATTATCGTCATTATTATTATTGGTAGTATCATTATTATTATTGTTGCTATCATTGTTATCATTATTGATATTATCATAATTACTCTGACTATTTTTATCATAATTATACTTATACTAACTGATGTTGTTATCCTTTCAACCATAATTATCATCATCATGATTATGACTACAGTTGTTTTCATTATCAATTTTACTATTGTAATTACCTTATTTGACATCATTATAAAGATATAATTATCATTATTATTGTCATTGCTACTTATGATGTCATCATTATTATAATAATCATTATTATGATTATCATTGTTATTATAATCATTATCATTGGTTTAATTATCATTATCATCATTATTGTCAATCTTATTATTAATATCATCATTATTAGGATCCTCACTATTAATATCATTATTGTTATTAAAATCATTATTGCCACTATTATCAATATGATTATCCTATGTTATCATTATCATTACTATTTTCATTACTATCATTGCCGCTATTATTGATCATTATCATGGTCATTATTGCTTTGATTACAATCATTACCTTCATTATTATTATCATCGTCATTTTTATTATGACTGCTATCGTTATTGAAATCATAATTTTTATCATTATCATTATTATTATCAATAAGCAGTAGTATCAATACTATTCTCATTAGTGCTACTCTTATTACTAATATTTTTATCATCATTGTCATCATCATCATTATCATCAATAGCAATAACCCAAATTACGCTGGTAATGATAACTGTTCAGTTTCTCTAGACATTACGTCATTCCATTTCAAAAGAGCGAATGATTATATCTTAATCTAATTATGTAATCAATCTAATTATCGGTGATAATTTAAAGCTTAGACATACAGTCATTAGGAAATTATATCTCTAAAAGGTATTGTGATTAACATTTGTTATTTTTCAAAGTCATTAAATCTTTGGGTTCGAGGAACTGGTTAAGGATATGGATAATTGTATTCTCCTTGTAATTAATTTTATATAAAACTCAAAAAAAAAAGAAAAGTATTTTTATATAAACCCAACACCTACTTCTTCTTAAAAGAGCATGTTCGACAGAAAAGATAAGAGACATTACCAAAGATATCGTTATAATGTCGACGCAAGTTACTGATACGAGAGATAAGATTACTGGAATAGTTTTATTGTCCGCAGTTCTACTGTGT
>BOPN01001909.1:194882-197382 GCA_017312705.2 Penaeus japonicus
CGAATTTTTTGCCCATAAGAGCGGATCACATCTTATGGACAAGAGTCCTAGTGTTGCTACTTCCCAAGAATGTAACGCTCGCCTTCATATTCCAACTTTTCCCAGAAGCGGGTACAATTCTGCCCTGACTGTATCATTTTTGAAACTTCAATTACGGGAACTTCTACCACATTTCTCGTCTTCCATACTCTCAAAATTTCATATCATAAAGGCTGGTACTTCTCTACTTCCTCCTATTCTTTCTCGACCATATTGCTATCACCTGATACTGCAGTGTCAATTAAGGAAACATTTTTTTTTCTTTTTCATCAACCAAAATTATGTTAGGACTTCTTGCTTCTGTGTTCATTACATTGAATCAGAAAGTCCCACATAAATCTGACTGGTTCATTCTCAATGACAGAATCAGGTATATACTTTTACCGTATGTCGACATGTGGCATAGTATTCCTCTTGCACAGCATCCAAGGCAAAGTACGTGCAATATTATATTGTCTCTTTTTGAAACATCACCGTACAGTCACATATTATGTAGTTAACCACTCTGCAAACTATACATAGAAGAGATTCAACTGTACCATTCATGTGGTGATTCACATGCCTAATCTCGTGCTGGTTCTGATCCAATATTTAAATCAGCTTTCCATAACCATGTCGATGTATCAACTTTGTTTATTTTTCCATTACTCTTTTCACCTACCAAGTCACTTAAAAACTGTCCATGCATTTTGTTTCACCTGCTCTTTAACTTTACATTATCAGTAACTAACTTTCCTTGAACTTATTTTTTTTACCATTATCATCATTATCATTATTATTGCTATTATCATCATCTTTATCACTACTCTTTTGTTTACTATCGGCACTGATAATATCATCATCATCATCCTTATTGTTATCTTCTATAGTGATATTGTTATTGTTATTATCATCATCATTATCATTATTTTGATTATCATTATCATCCTCATTTTTTTGTCATCTTCATGATTGTTTTCATTAATATCATCATTATCATTTTAACCATTATCATTATCATCATTACCATAATCATTGTCATTATTATAGTAATCATTATCAAAATGATCATAATTATTATCATTATTATTTTAATCATTATCAATAATATCATTATCATTATTCCTATTATTGTTCCTGTTATCATTATTGTCACCATTACTTTTACTATTATCATTTTCATTTTTATTGCCACCATTATTGTCATTATCATTGTAACTATTATTATCATCATCATCACTATTAATTCTGTCATTATCACTACTACTAGTAGTAATCACTATACTCAATATCATATCATTGTTATAATGATAATTGTCACTGTTATATTTTTTTTAATCATTATCATGATTATCACTGTCATTGCTTCCATTTATCATTTCTATTTTCATCATAATTGTTATTATCATTATCATTATTGTTATCATAATCATCATCATTATAATCTTTATTATCATGATAGTCATAATAATAAAAATAACTATACTAATGATGATCATACTATTGATAATAATGGTAATGATGATTATAATAATGATGATAATGATGACAGTAATGATAATAACTATTGTTGCAGCGAACCTCTGCTGCAGGCGAGATTAACGAGTAAGCTTTTGAAGAAATCGCTAGAATGTAAAATAGCAGTGTAGTCCAGAAGAGAATAGTGTTCTGCTTTCAAGTTTATCTCTCGGTCACTAGTTTTTATTCATGGAAATAACACTGCACTACCTCAGTCATCGAACCCCGCCACGGCACGCACGAGCACTCAGAGATCCTGCAGGAGACTAGAGTCCTTACTCGACCTCTTTTCTCTCGCCTCTCTGACTCCTTGCTTTTAGCCCCGCCAGAAGTCCTGGTGTCGTATGGGACGTGAGGTGTACATTGGCCTTGTCTCAACCCAGCATACTTTGCACGAACAGGTTTGACCTGCGGTGACCCGATGGGAAATTCATCCTAGATATATCAGCTGTTATATAAAAAGGGGGTGGGATTTTTTTTTTTTTTTTTCTAAAGAGAGACATATCTTTTATGGTAGTGTCATCTGTGTAACCGCTGGAATACTTGGCCAGTCAGCCAGGTGCCTACAGTGTATTTTTGAGACACTCAACATTTATTATGACTACCATCACTATTAATGTTATAAGAATAATTGAAATCGTCATGAACATGTAGTCATTATTATAATTATCATCATGCCTAGGAGTTCCTGTTTTTCTCTATATGTTTTATGATAAACAGAAATATAATATAGAATAAAATCGTAACCGATGATGAATTATGAATGTGAAATGCTCGGTAAGGATTATCTGAGATGATGTCAGATAAATCCGCTACACATAAAAAAAAACATTTACCTTACCAGGTAAATGATAATAAAAAAAACAAAAAAACTAGCAAACTCCATGAGGATTTCGAAACTAATGACTCAGATTCTAACAAACTTTATTTTGTGAATTTATTTTTTGTTCTAAGTTTGTACAGC
>BOPN01001909.1:209882-212382 GCA_017312705.2 Penaeus japonicus
ACACTCTCACGATTCAGCCCTCGCTGACACAGGCGGGCTCACCAAAGTGCATATAAGCCCGGCGAGGCATCTGCTCCGCAAATCTAGCTTATCTTTATGATAAATGGAAAATGATAGATGTGTGCTTTTACATTAATGTTTAATTGCATAACCTATAAAGAAATCATTTAAAAATCAATATCAAACTAAAAGAGAGATTAAAAGATATTAAGATGTCTCGGAAAAAAGTGGGACCTATATATATGAAAGCGCAAGGGATGAATAGATGGACGCTGTGTTTAGGAATAGTACTGCGTACAAGATTTATCGAGGTCAGGGTGTTTACCCGAACCATGAGAAAAAAGGGGAGGGCTATCCTGAAATTATGCATAGGCTTGATTTTCTGCTATTCCAGTTTTCGCTGGTGTGACATCCCCCACATTTTAAGCCATTGTTCATTATGATCAAGACGAGAGAGTTATTGACAGTTGCAGAAGGAAAGAGAGAGAGAGAGAGAGAGAGTGAGGGTTGTCTTAGTCTGTCGTAACTAACAACCCACCACAAAATAGGTAGTGATGCCAGACACAGGGTTTGAACATTACAGGTTTATTCCATAACGCAGATAATCTGAAGTTATGATGCACCGTAGATATATTCACTACAGCATAATGGTCAGAGCAATAAACAATATCACAACACGTACGAACAAGCAGAGAAATCAAGTGTCAACGGTAGTGCAGCCGACCCCCAGTCTGTCTGCACTATACTGTACTGGAACCTCCACCGAAGTGGAAGCGGGACAGACAAGTCTGATGAAGAGTTGAGGTGAAGAAAACAATTTGGAAAATGAAGGAAAGTAGTAGCTATAGTAGTGGGAGGACGAAACATCCTGTATGGCTTGTAATTTGTTGTCATGTCCACTCGAAACTCAGGGACGCCTGCCAGGTCGGAAGGTGGTGACGAATCTTGATGTTGTTGATTTAAATAGTCTTGAGGGTGAGTAAGATGGAGAGGGTGAGGGAGGAAGGGGTCTGGATATTGAAGGTTGCGGTTTGGGGTAAGGATGATTTATTCTATTTAGATTTTTTTAATGAAGTATTCTTCTTCGAAATTTAATGGGAAAAGTTTTTTCTTCTTTTTTTGTGAAGCATGAAAAGTGGAAGAGAAAGTGGTTAAAAGAGCTGGAGAGATAGTGAAAAATGAAACATGGGAGGAGATAAAGTGAGAGTTAGAAAATTAAGCACAGTGAAGAGAGTATTAGCATTTTATTGGAGGTCTGCCAGGAGGAGGAAGTTGTAGGATAGAGTGCAGGTGCGCCCTTGGCAGCCGAACAAAGCCACGGGTCAACCGCTTGGGAGGCAGTCGGGATACCAGAACACCGGGCAATGACTACCTTGAATAATGGAAGTACGTAAAGTGAAGAGGAAGTGATGAAGGGAGCTGGAGGGAGAGTGGAAATGAAATTTGCGAGGAGATCAAGAGATAGAAGGAAAGCTGAGAAAGCTGGAGAAAGGAGAAAGTTTGTAAGACCAGAGGAAAGAAGTGAGAGAAATAGCATGCATGTGC
The DNA here is from genome assembly GCA_017312705.2 of Penaeus japonicus. Classification (NCBI taxonomy): domain Eukaryota; kingdom Metazoa; phylum Arthropoda; class Malacostraca; order Decapoda; family Penaeidae; genus Penaeus; species Penaeus japonicus. Next base: position 211,428 of record BOPN01001909.1, read on the forward strand.
GCCTTTAGTAGCCACGGGTCAACCCCTCGGGAGGCAGTCAGATACCAGAACACCGAGCATGCTATTCATTAGAATTTTTTATTTTTTATTTTCATTTATTTTATTTTAGCACTTGATTCTGAAGCTCTGCCCACGCTGCACTTCGCCGACCTCGCACGTGACCTGTCACTGCTATGCATGATGTGTCGTGCTTGATGTTGAAGTGGAGCCCTGAGGGTTAGCATGTGGTCATGGTCTAAATAGTTAAAAATCTTCTTAATCTTCTTGAAGGAGTTCTATTCTACTCTTCTTCTATCTGTTATTGATCTTAGTAATGTTCTCCTCTTGATTAGTGCCTCCTTACATATTCATCGGTCTCCTGTGCTGATGCCGTGAAGATTGCCTCAACTTCTTCAATGCCATTGATTCTGCTGAGGCTTTTAGGCCACCAGGCATGTGTGCCTTCTGGACGAACGTTGAGGCGATTATAGAGCTCCTCATCTTCACCTTGAATTCTTGTGCATCTTCTTCTGGCTTGCTGGTGGAGTCTTGTTGATCGCCTCGATCCTTAGTCTTTGATAGATCTCTTGTGCGGTGACTACTTCGGGAAAGCGGATATTAAGAATCCATTTGCCTGCTTGGTTCTGAATAGTCTGTAGCATCATCTGCTTTCTGGAAATGGTGTGTTTAGGCACTGGCAGGTATTCCATGATGGGCCGCACTAGGGCTTTATAAATGTAGAGCTTGGTTTCAGGACTCAGAGTCTGGAACCTTCTGATCTGGCTGAGCTGATGTTTTGCCTCCTGTGCTCTTCTGCTAATTGTTAGCCCTAGTATCTTTCCTTTGTCGCAGTAGTCGATGGCTTCCTCGTCCACAATCAGGACTGCAGTCTTGGCCACAGGAATGACTTGGAATTTTCTCATGTTGGTCGAGATCTTTCACTGTCTTTCGAATCGATTGATGGTCTCTATGGCTC
>BOPN01001909.1:219882-222382 GCA_017312705.2 Penaeus japonicus
TGGATATGCATATGTATATATATATATATATATATATATATATATGTGTGTGTGTGTGTGTGTGTGTGTGTGTGTGTGTGTGTACATATCTTCATATATATACATATACATGTATTTAATATGAACTATAGTTTGAAATATTTCCATTATATTCTGTTCTTAGATTATGTTGCAACAGTGAGGCAATGTACATACGATGCATATTACAAGGAGGAAAATTACAATTTTCTAATTCCTAACTTAGTAAAGGTAGGGGTAGAACGAGGAGAGAAAATATTGATAATGATAATAACTTCAATGACAACTTCAATAACTTCAATACAACAGCAATAAGGATATTGATTGTTGTGAAGGTTAGGGTAATGTTGATAATTATGATGATTGTGGATATAGTAGTTGGGTCAAAATTGATAATAGTGACAGGATATTAAGGATGACAATAATGATAATAATGTGAATATTTCAAGAATAATGTAATATTGATGATATTTTTATTTTAACAATAACAAGAAACGTAATATTACCTAATATCACTGTTATAAAACCCTAATACTGGAAAGTCTTTAGATATCAATATTTCAAGAACAATTGCTCTCTTTTGGATTGTCATTATGCCAAAAGTCCATATCAATAACATGCTCTCCGTGGATAATTAAGATAATGCAGCTTCACACTTGATATAACACAAATATTATTTAGTACCCGATAACGTAACAGGAAGTGCCATAAAAAATACGTCAGTATTGCTTTACCTCCTCGTAAAACAACCATAGTAATCTGTTATTATTTTAGTGGAATAAGCGACGCGTAAAACAAACAGGAAAATCCCTCTTACATTGCTAAAGAAATATTTAAAAAAAGAGAAGCAAACTTATCAGACGAATTCCTATAATGATAACTAACTCAAGTGTCTTAGATCTGAAATAATAGATATGTTCTTTAATACTGTAAGACCGAAAGAAAAATAGAAAGAAAGAAAAAAAAGATATATAAAGATAACACCCAAAGAAATCATCTAGTGTTCGTTAGACTTCAGTGAGAACAAGTTGTGCTTTCCTCGCTTCATTCATTTCCGTGCCGTGCGACCAGGACACAAGCACGCATGCCCCCTAGTCATTAACGGAATTGAACGCAAACAAAGCAAATTACCTCTTAAAAGCAACCATGTAAGTATGTAAAGTAGATTGGGAGTTTGACTTGCGAAATGGCGGCTGCGGTAACGAGCAAACAGGCGTTAGATCAGCATATACATAATTGAGTTCTTCGGGGGGTTCAATTTAGCAACTCAAGCAAAGAGAGTTATGAAATTTTCTACCTGTGGCTTGGCATTCGGTGAAGCGTGTTTAGAGTGGGAGAGCTGTTTTCATGTTCCTTATTGCTCTTGCTGTTGGTGTGTTGATGATGTTGATTGTGGCGACCGAGGTGTTGATCACAGCGGATGGTGATCATGGTGATTTACATCGATCAGTATCAGTAATGATTAGTATTATCATATTTATGTTATGTATAAAAAATCGTGGTGGTTACAATAGATTAAGGTAATTGGACAGCAATGATAGTAATAATAATAACAATGATAATGATAATGACGATTGCATTAACGAAAATAATATCTATAACAATTGTCATACATACATACATACATACATATATAAATACATACATACATATATATACATATATATATATATATATATATATATATATATATATATATATATATATATACATACACACAAATATATATATTTATGCATGTGCATATATATATATATATATATATATATATATATATATATATATATATATATATATATATATGTATATATACACACACACACACACACACACACACACACACACACACACACACACACACACACACACATACACACACACACACACACACACACGCTCCTCCTCCTCATCATCATCATTACCTTATGTATCATGTAATAATTTGCCGGTCGTTGGTCGAGCTAATGCAACCAAGCCTGTAAACGTTTCAAATTAATGGTATTGCAAGAATCCATCAAGGCCAAAGAAAACAGAGTTTGTCTATATATATTACCAAAGAGAGGGAAAGGGAGAAGGAGCGGGAAAGGGAGAGGGAGAGGGAGAAAGAGAGGGCGTGGGCTTGGGCGTTGGAAAGGGAGAAAAAAAAGAAAAAGAAAAAGAAGAAGAAGAAAAGTAGAAGGAGAAGAGAGAGAGAAGAGGGAAAAGAGAAGAGAGAGGAGAAGAGAGTGAAGAGAGAAGAGGAGAGAGGGAAGAGAGAGAAGAGAGAAGAGAGAAGAGAGAAGAGGGAAGAGGACAGAGAGAGAGAGAGAGAGAGAGAGAGAGAGAGAGAGAGAGAGAGAGAGAGAGAGAGAGAGAGAGAGAGAGAGAGAGAGAGAGAGAGAGAGAGAGAGAGAGAGAGAGATAGATGGCCAGGGAGTGGGACGGAGAGTGGGACTGGGAATATAAAAAGGAATCGGAGAAAAAGAAGGAAATGTGAAAGAAG
>BOPN01001910.1:5000-15000 GCA_017312705.2 Penaeus japonicus
AATGATGGTGTTATGATGGTGATGGTGTGTGGTGTGGAAATAATGGTGTTATGGTGGTGATGGCGTGCGGTGTGGAAATGATGATGTTATTGTGGTGATGGTGTGTGGCGTGGAAATGATGGTGATTGTGATGTGTTGATGGTGTGTGGTTGAGGATGTAATGGTTTTGAATGTATTGTTGCGAAAAGGATGAGTTTGAGGTATGTTGGTATGTAGATATAGTAGTGATTGTGAATGTTAATGGTGTATGGTGTGAAGAACTGGTGGTGATTATGACTTTTAGTGAAGTATGGTGTGAATTGATGGTTATTGTGTACCTACATGTTGATAGTATGTGGTGGAGAATGTGGTATTTCTGCCAATGCTGTATAGTGTATGATTGTGATTGAGAAACACATAGTTAAGAGTGTGACTAAAGTATTGATTCTGAATACTGTTATGATTGCAAATGTCAACATTGATGCAACTGTTCAGTATATACTACGAGTGAGAGTGTGAAAGTTCACATATTTATTGACACAATTTTTGTCAAAAAGTTATATAAAAATTCAATAGCTATGCCTCAAAAAATATAGTATGATTGTGAAACTCGTTGCAGGATTATTTTTAGGTGATGATAATGGTGTTGCGGTGATGATAATAATGGTGTTGCGGTGATGATGATAATGGTGTTACGGTGATGATAATAATGGTGTTGCGGTGATGATAATAATGGTGTTGCGGTGATGATAATAATGGTGTTGCGGTGATGATAATAATGGTGTTGCGGTGATGATGATAATGGTGTTACGGTGATGATAATAATGGTGTTGCGGTGATGATGATAATGGTGTTACGGTGATGATAATAATGGTGTTACGGTGATGATAATAATGGTGTTGCGGTGATGATAATAATGGTGTTACGGTGATGATAATAATGGTGTTATGGTGATGATAATAATGGTGTTACGGTGATGATAATAATGGTGTTGCGGTGATGATAATAATGGTGTTGCGGTGATGATAATAATGGTGTTACGGTGATGATAATAATGGTGTTGCGGTGATGATAATAATGGTGTTACGGTGATGATAATAATGGTGTTACGGTGATGATAATAATGGTGTTGCGGTGATGATAATAATGGTGTTACGGTGATGATAATAATGGTGTTATGGTGATGATAATAATGGTGTTATGGTGATGATAATAATGGTGTTATGGTGATGATAATAATGGTGTTACGGTGATGATAATAATGGTGTTATGGTGATGATAATAATGACATGGTTATTAATGATATGAACAATTACAAACGCAGAAAAAAAACAATGACAATGAAAATAACTTATTTGGTATTACTTGATATGAATGTATTATACATCGATTATAAACGGTTTTCTTGAAGAAGTATATTGATGAATAAAGGGGGTGGGAGGAGGGGAATAATTCTAGGGTGAAGGGTTTCCCACACACCTTGTGGTCTCTTTCTCACATTTTAAAAAAGTTTTTTACTGTCTCTCATTTTTTTTTATTGTCTTTTACTCTTTCTAGCCCTCTCTCACTCTTTTTCATCGTATTTTACCCTTTTCACCCTCTTTCACACTTTCTCACTCTTTTTCATCGTATTTCACCCTTTTTCACCCTCTTTCACACTTTCTCACTCTTTTTCATCGTATTTCACCCATTTTCACCCTCTTTCACACTCTCACTTTTTTAATCGTATTTCACCCTTTTTCGCCCTCTTTCACACTCTCTTATTCTTCCTCATCATCTTTCACTCATTCTCTCCCTTCATCACTTTTTCTCACCCTTTCTCACAGTTTTGTCCCCGTCTTTCATTCTTTCTCACCCTCTCTCACTCTTTCTCACCTTCTTTCAATCTTTCTCAACCTCTTTCAGTCTCTCCCACTCTCTCACTCTTTTTTTCCCTCATCCTCATCCTTTTTTTCCACACCATTCCTCGCTCTCTCTCACTCAATTCTTCCCCCTCTCTCTCCATTCCCTACCCCCCCCCCCTCCTTCCCTCCTTTTTTGACACTCTTTTTCACTTCCTAACCCTTTCTCACCCTTCCGGCGGCTGAGAAGAGGAGAGGAAATAATCGCTTTAAGGCAAAAGGGAGTCAGATGGGGTTAAGGGAGGGGCAGGGGGTAAGGGGGTAGGAGGGAGGAGGGAAGGGGAGGAGGGAGGATGAGGGGAGGGGAGGAAGTCTCTGAAAAATCTCTCATGAACGCTCCTTGATGTGGACGGGGGGGAGGGGGGGTAGAGGGGGAAGGAGGTACGGAAGAGGGTAAGGGGGGAAGAAGGGGGGGTATACTGAAGAAAGTGGGGGTGGGTGGGGTAAGAGGAGGAGAGAGGTTGGGGGAAGGGAAAGGGGATGGTGGTGAGGCATGAGGGAGGGGGAGAGGAGAAAGGGGAAGGGGAGAAGGGGGAAGGGGAGAAAGGGGAAGGGGAGAAGGGGGAAGGGGAGAAAGGGGAAGGGTAGGGGGAGCTGTAAAGGGAGGAGAGGGGTTAAGGGAGGGTAAATGACGAGGTAACGAGGTAAGAGAGAAGGGTGGGGCTGGGGGAATACGGGGAAGGGAGGAGGGGAAAGGGTATGGGTTAGGAGACGCGGTAAGGAAGGGGAATGGTGGGGAAGGGATGTTAGGGCAAGGTATAGTGGGGCATGGAAGGGGTATGAGGGAGGAGTGAGGCAATAGGGAGGGGACAAAGGCAATGGAGGGGGAAGGAAAGGGAATTTGGCAAAAGGTGGGGGAGGGGGAGGGGGAGGGAAAGATTGGCAAAAGGAGGGGGAAGGGAAGGGGGAGGGGGGGAAGGGGAGAGGGAGGGGGAGGGGGGGCGATTGGCAAAAGGAGGGGGAGGGGAAGGGGAAAGTATTAGCAAAAGGAGGGGGAGGGGGAGGGAGGAATATTGGCAAAAGGGGGGGAGAGGGTGTTTGGCAAAGGGAGAGGGAGGGAGAGGGGGAGTTTGGCAAAGACGGGTAGAAGAGGGGGTGGCGGGGTTGAAGTGGATCCGACGAGCAAATTCTTTTAAAAGTTCCTCAGATTTATTATCATTTTCCGTTGCTAAGTGTTGAACCCCGGGGGAAGGAGGTGGGGGGGAGGGGTCTCTCCTCTTCCTAATACTCTTCAGTTGTTGATTAGTCACCCTCCTAACCCCCCCCCCCCTCCCCTAACCTCTTCTTTCTCTTCCCTCCCCTTACCGTTTTTATTTTATTACTTTGACTCCTTTTATTTTCTCTCTCTGTCTGTCTGTCTGTCTCTCTCTCTCTCTCCCTTTCTTTCTTTCTCTCTCTTTCTCTCTCCCCCCCTCCCCCCACTCTCTCTCTCTCTCTCTCTCTCTCTCTCTCTCTCTCTCTCTCTCTCTCCCTCTCTCTCTCTCTCTCTCTCTCTCTCTCTCTCTCTCTCTCTCTATTCGGAACCCCCTCCCCCTTCCCCCTCCCCCTCTAGTATCCTTGAAAAAATTACTACTCAAATTTTCTATCTATTTGCTAGGCTCATTGGATATTAAATATTGGCTATTAACTATTCCCCAGGTCTTTTGATTATAGCGCGGTAACCATGGCGTCAAAAACACTGTCATCACCATAACACAATTGGTCCCTTTTATCAGTTGCCCCCCCACCCCCACACCACACCCCCATTAACCCCTCCCCCCCTCCCAAAAAATAGACCCTGAGAATGTCCCCAACTTCAGGAATATGAAATAGCTGGACACGACTCCCCGACACAGTTGGTGTATAGTGCCAGCTTCAGTGTAAGCTCAAAAAACACTACGACACCAGCATCAGCAACACCAGCAACTGTTCAGTACCAGCTACAACATCACCACCCCATCACCATCTGCAACACCAATAAATCACCATCTGCAACACCACCCCATCACCATCTGCAACACCAATAAATCACCATCTGCAACACCACCACATCACCATCTGCAACACCACAACATCACCATCTGCAACACCACCACATCACCATCTGCAACACCACTACATCACCATCTGCAACACCACCACATCACCATCTGCAACACCAATAAATCACCATATCACCATCTGCAAAGCCACTACATCACCATCTGCAACACCCATTACATCACCATCTGCAACACCACCACATCACCATCTGCAAAGCCACTACATCACCATCTGCAACACCACCACATCACCATCTGCAAAGCCACTACATCACCATCTGCAACACCACCACATCACCATCTGCAACACCACCACATCACCATCTGCAACACCCACCACATCACCATCTGCAACACCACTACATCACCATCTGCAGCACCACCACATCACCATCTGCAACACCACCACATCACCATCTGCAACACCACCACATCACCATCTGCAACACCCACCACATCACCATCTGCAACACCACTACATAACCATCTGCAACACCACCACATCACCATCTGCAAGGCCACTACATAACCATCTGCAACACCACTACATCACCATCTGCAACACCACCACATCACCATCTGCAACACCACCACATCACATCTGCAACACCACTACATCACCATCTGCAACACCACCCCATCACCATCTGCAACACCAATAAATCACCATCTGCAACACAACCACATCACCATCTGCAACACCACTACATCACCATCTGCAACACCACCACATCACCATCTGCAACACCACTACATCACCATCTGCAACACCACTACATCACCATCTGCAGCACCACCACATCACCATCTGCAACACCACCACATCACCATCTGCAACACCCACCACATCACCATCTGCAACACCCACCACATCACCATCTGCAACACCACTACATCACCATCTGCAGCACCACCACATCACCATCTGCAGAACCGCTACATCACCATCTGCAACACCACCACATCACCATCTGCAACACCCACCACATCACCATCTGCAACACCCACCACATCACCATCTGCAACACCACCACATCACCATCTACATCATTACATCACCATCTACAACACTACTACATCACCATCTGTAACACCCACCACATCACCATCTGTAACACCACTACATCACCATCTGCAGAACCGCTACATCACCATCTTCAACACCACCACATCACCATCTGCAACACCACTACATCACCATCTGCAACACCACTACATCACCATCTGCAACACCACCACATCACCATCTGCAACACCACTACATCACCATCTGCAACACCACTACATCACCATCTACAACACCACTACATCACCATCTACAACACCACTACATCACCATCTGCAACACCTCTACATTACCATCTGCAACACCACTAAATCACCATCTGCAACACCACTAAATCACCATCTGCAACACCACTACATCACCATCTGCAACACCACTAAATCACCATCTGCAACACCACTAAATCACCATCTGCAACACCACCACATCACCATCTGCAACACCACTACACCACCATCTGCAACACCACCACATCACCATCTGCAACACCACTACACCACCATCTGCAACACCACCACATCACCATCTGCAACACCACCACATCACCATCTGCAACACCACTACATCACCATCTGCAACACCACCACAACATCACCATCTGCAACACCAACAACAGTAAAACAGGCCAGGCGAATGAAAAGAAAAAACCTGTTGCAAATGTTGTTGCAGAAGACGGATGAGATGATGTTCCCGTTGGAGCAACAGATTGCTCAACAACTTTAATGCCAGATAAGGATGCTTGCATTTCTCTCGTGAATAGCAACAACCTCTACAGTCTATTTCCCTGCAACATGTAGTGGAGCATTAGGAGTCTTATTTTTCTTTTCTTTTCTTTCTTTTTTTCTTTTTATACGGTTCGTAAGAGAAAAAATAAAGAAAAAGAAAGAAAAAGAAAAGAAAAAAGAAAAGTCGTAATAGAAAAAGAAAAAAAAGAAAAAAAAGAAAGAAAGAAAGTAATCTTTTCATTTCTTTTTGAAAAAAATAAACAGGTTAGCTAAATAAGTGTGTGTGTAGGGGGAGGGTGGGGGCACCATAGCACACCCCTTCTGGCATGTATAGTTATTGTTTGACTGACGGGCCTCTTCAGTCAATAGAAGTTCAGGCAGAGCGGGAGGTGCTCAGACATTTCCTTTTGGCTTTTTGCAGGCCCTGGAATTGTTCTGTAAATAGACATTTCAAATTAAAGTTTTACAGTTCTCTCTCTCTCTCTCTTTCACTCTCTATCTATCTATCTATCTCTTTCTCTCTCTCTCTCTCTCTCTCTCTCTCTCTCACTCACTCTCTATCTATCTATTTCTCTTTCTCTATATCTGTCGCTCTCTGATTCTTTGTCTCTCTTTCTCTCTCTCTCTCTCTCTCTCTCTCTCTCTCTCTCTCTCTCTCTTTCTCTCTCTCTCTCTCTCTCTCTCTCTCTCTCTCTCTCTCTCTCTCTCTCTCTCTCTCTCTCTCTCTCATGTCTGTATATGTATGTATGTATATATCTGTACAATCTTTTATCTAATCTCTTCATTTTCCCCCATTTCTCCTTCCAGTCTTCCTCTTCCTGCCTATCACCTTCCCCCCTCCCCCCTCCCCTTATCTATCTATCTATCTATCTATTTATCTATCTCACTCTCTGCTTCTTTCTCTCTCTCTCTTTCTTCCTCTCCTCACCCCCTTCGCTCTTATCCTCTCATCCTTTTACCACCCCACCCCCACCTTCTTTTACCGCTTTATCCCTCTTCTTCGTTCCCTCCCACCTTCTGTTCATCATCCCCTCCTTCCCTCTTCCTCCTTCTCTCTTCCTCCCCATTTCCACCCTCCATAAATCCCCACTCCTCTTCTTCCACCTCCCCCTACCCCCCCACCCCATACCCCTCCCTCTCTCCACCATAACAAGCTTACAGCCAAATGTTTACATCTTCTGCGCGCTTAGCCAATAGGAACGCTCGAAAAAATAATCGTACGGCATCGCGCATCGTGCATCGTCCACATTCCAAATAAGGAAGTTTCATGGGATTTTGGGTCTTGGTGTCTGGTTGCTGTGGTTGGCTTATGGGATTTTGGTCTTTTGGTTGTTGAGGTGAGGAGGGGGGGCGGGGGTGGTGGGCAGGGGACGGGAGGAGGGGGGAGGGGCGGAGAGAGGGTAAGGGGAGGGGGTAAGAATGAGGGATTGGTGTGTGTTCGTGTTTGTGTGTGTGTGTGTGTGTGTGTGTGTGTGTGTGTGTGTGTGTGTGTGTGTGCAACTGTGCATGTGCAAGAGGTACTGGGTAGAGGGAGGGGGAGGGGGGTAAAAGGTAAAAGAGGAGGCAGGGGATGTGCGTCTGCATGTGTGCATGGTTTTATATGTATGTATGTTCATGTGTCTATACGTGTGTATGTGTGCAGCTTTCAGGATTGCCAAGTTGCATCGTGACCATGTAAGCTTTATAATCACAAACTATCACCATCCTCTCAGTAAAATCACAATCATATCATATCATATCACCTTGAAAACGAATTGAATTGCGATATATCTAAAAAAAAAAAAAAAAGAAGAAAAAAAAGAAAAAAGAAGAAGAAGAAGAAGAAGAAGAAGAGGAAGAAGAAGAAGAAAAGAAGAGAGGCAAACAAAGGACCTTGGCAACACCTTTTAAAGTGCAAGCCCCTTCCGGCCTCAGATTTTATAGGCCTAACAGCTAATAGGACTAAACGCATTAATTATGCAGCGAAAGGGTCAGGGTGTCGTAATCCGTAGGTCACACTCACAGATGACCCTCACAGCTGACCTGGTCATTATCTGACCCCCCCCCCTACCCCCATCTAAAGGACTCTTCTTCCCCTCGGTTATCCTCTCTTTACTGTCCTCTTCCTATCTCTTTCCGCTACAGCTTCTCCTCACTTCTCTCCCCCTCATCGCCTTCCCTTGGACTCCCCCCCCACCCCCATCCCTTCAATTACATCCTTTCTGACCTCTTCCCCCATTCCCTTCCTCTCTTCCTCCTCTCCGATCTTCTTCCTTTCCTCTCTTCTATTTCCTCCTCTCCCTTCTCTCTCCCCAGTCCCTCCCTTCCGATCTCCCTCCTTTCCTCTCTCCCGTTCCCTCCCCTCTCCCCGCCATTCCCTTCCCTAGGAACTTCTCCCTGATCTTTTCCTTTCCCCATTCCCTTCCCTTACAACTCTTTCCCCTCCCCCCCCCCCTCCCTCTCCCCTCTCCCTCTCCTTCTGCCCATTCCCTCCCCTCAGACACGTCCCTCGCTTCTCCCTCCCCCTCTCCCCATTCCCTCCCCTTCCCCTCTCCCCATTCCCTCCCCTTCCCCTCTCCCCATTCCCTCCCCCTCCCACTCCCCTTCTCCCCCCCTCCCCCTCTCCTCACTCCCTTCCCCTCCCTCCCCCTCTCCCCATTCCCTCCCCTCAGACACGTCTCTCGCTTCTCCCCTTCATCCTTAGCAATTCCCAAATCCTCTTCATGAGCTTAAGCCTTCCTCTCCCCTCAAATCTTACCCCTTTTATCCCCCTTCCCCGCCCCCCCCACCCCCGTCACACTTAACCCTTAACTACTCCCCTCGTTCTTCAAAACCCCTCTTCTTAGTTCCTGCTCTCTTTCCCCTCTCTCTCTTTCTCTCTATCTCTCTTTCTTTCTCTCTCTCTCTCTTTCTCTCTTTCTCTCTCTCTCTCTCTCTCTCTCTCTCTCTCTCTCTCTCTCTCTCTCTCTCTCTCTCTCTCTCCTTGTCTCCCGCTTTCCCTGCTCTCGCTCTCTGCCGCTTTCTCCCCCTCCCTTATTCTCTTTCCTGATTTCTTATTTCTCATTCTTATAATATGATTTTCCTCTCTCTTTTTTTCTCCTCTTCTCTCCTTTGTATCACACCTTATTTCTCTTCTAGCTCCCCGTATTTCTCTTTCCCCTTTTCCTACTCCCCTTTCCCTTATCCTCCCTTTATCTATTCCCTTCCCTCGCCCTCCCCCTCCCCTTCCCTATCCTCCTCCCTCTCCCTCTCCAACTCCTTAGGCATAGTTCCTATGCCTATTCATGTGTATACAATGTATATAGTATGAATAAACATATCAAAATCAAAATCAATCTCCAACTCCCTTTCCCTTTCCCTCGCCCTCTCCCTACTCCTCCCCTTCCCCTCCCTCCTTTCCTCCCCTCCCCCCTTTCTTCCCCAAACCCTCCCCCCTCCTCTTCCCTCTCCCCCTCCCTTCCCCCTCCCTCCGCTCCCTAAATCCTCTCGAATCCCCCCTATATCCTCCTCAATTCTCCCTCACTCTCCCCCCTCAACCCCCGCTCCACCCCCCTCCCCCTCAACCCCCACTTCCCTCATCTACGGTTAGCAAGCGGATCTCCGTTTCCCCTCATTAAACATAAAAAGAAGCCGCAATGGAACGAGGAGAGGAAGGAAAGAGGGGAAAGAGAGAGAGAGGGGAGAAGGTGATTTTGGGGGAGAAGGGAGAGGAAGGAAAGAGGAGAGAGAGAGAGAGGAGGTGATTTGGGGGGAGAAGGGAGAGGGAGGAGAGGAAGGAAAGAGGGGAGAAGAGAGAGAGGAGAAGGTGATTTGGGGGGAGAAGAGAGAGGGAGGAGATAGGGGAAAGGAAGGAGGAGATGGGGAAAGGGAGGAGAGAGTGAGGGGAAGGAGAAGGGGTGAGGGAGGGAAAAGGGAGGAGAGAGTGAGGGGAAGGAGAAGGTGAGATGGAGGGGAAGGAAAAGAGGGGAGTAAAAAAAAATAAATAAAAGAGGAAAGATAAAATTGAGAAAATAAAGAGAGGGGAGACAAGTATAGGAGAAGGAGAGAAGAGGGATGAAAAGGAGAGGAAAGGATACAGGAAGGAACGAGAGGAGAGGGGAAAGGGAGAGTGAGGGGAGGGAAAGGGGTGACGCCGGATTTCCCCTCTGACTCGCCGTCTGCACTGGCTCAAGGGTGATTGGCGAGGATACGGTTGGTAACCCTCCTCTCCCTCCTCCTCTTCTTCTTCTTCTTCTTCTTCTTCTTTTCTCTCTTTTTTTCTTTCTTCCTCTTCCTCTTTTTTCTTCTTTTTTTCTTCTTTCTCTTCTTTTTTCCATCTTTTCCTTTTCC
>BOPN01001910.1:32500-40000 GCA_017312705.2 Penaeus japonicus
ATATATACATATATATACATATGTATGTATGTATGTATGTATGTACGTATATATATATATATATATATATATATATATATATATATATATATATATATATATATACAGTATGTATATATATATATATATATATATACATATATATATATATATATATATATATATATATATATATATATATATATATATATATATATATATATATATTTATATATACATATAGATATATATATATTATATATATATATATAAATATATATAAATATACATATATATATATATATATATATATATATATATATATATATATATACATATGGATTCATATTCATATACACACACTCTACTTCTGTTTCAGCTTCGTTTTCTTCCTTCTCTCAATCATCTTCCCAACACGACCATCTCTAGCCCCAACACAGCAAACCAATTTCGCACTTTTACAATAAAACCCTAGAGATCAAAGTCGCTTCCCACTCAACTCACCCTCCATGATACAACCCCCGTCCCTCTCCCCCCTCCTACCCCCCATCTCCCTAACCGCATCCCACTTCGACTCAATTTCGCAACATCAAAAAGAAAAAAATAAATACAAGAATAACATAAATATAACACTCACTATAACCACCAACCACCACCTCTTCATAGCTTGCAATCAGCTTCTGCAACACCCCCCCCCCATCTCCTTGCAATACGATCAACAAAAGACAATGCAAATTCTGATGAGCCGGAAAACGTTGGCTTATAGGCGATATATATTACTTCTCATTGACGCTAAGAATAATCTTAGGCGTTGTTTTGAGGTGGGCATGCGGGCGTCTGGGGTCTCATGTGGGCGTGGTTCTGCTCTCTGTTTTTGTAATCATCATTTTTTCTCCCATTCGGAGAGAGTGGGGGAAGGGGGGGGGTAGGGAGGGAAGGAGGAATAGAGGGTGGGAGGGAAGAGAGGGAGGGAGGGAAGAGAAGAAGGGAGGGAAGAGAAGGAGGGAGGGAGGCAAATATGGATGGGGGAAGAGAGGGAGGGAGGAAGGGAGGGAGCGGAAGGAAGGGAGGAAGAGAAAGAGGGGGGGAGGCAAGAAGGGAGGGAGGGAGCGGGAGAGAGGAAGGAAGAAAGAGTGATGAAGAGGGGAAGAGAGAGCCACCCCTGGGGCGGGGGTGAGTAAGAGAGAGAGAGAGAGCGAGGATGTGAGAGAAAGAGAGGAGGAAGAAATGGAATGGAAGAATAATATAGAGTTTATTTTATAATCAAGTGAGAGCATTTTATAGTGTGTGTGGGTGAGAGAAATAATGTGTGTGTGTGAGAGAGGGAGAGTGAGTGAGTGAGTGAGTGAGAGAGAGAGAGAGAGAGAGAGAGAGAGAGAGAGAGAGAGTAGGCGATAGAGAGAAAGAGAGTGGGCGACAGAGAAAGAGAGAGTAAGCGAGAGAGAAAGAGAGAGCGAGGCGAGAGAAAGAGAGAGAGAGAGAGATAGAGATAATGAATGAGTGAGAGAAGAAGAAGAAGAGGGTGAATAAGCCATATGAAGCAATAAAAAGAGAGAGAGAGAGAGGTATACATATGCAAAATACACATTGCTATCCTTGGTCCTCATATGCAACATTGCACATTTCCCAAACCTTACACTCATCACCACTTTGAGACTGTAGCACAGATGAAAACTCCAAGAAATTGCCGGAACATGGGAAATGATAACAAATAAAGGAATAAAACGGCATTTAGTATCATTTGGCTTTTTTTCTTTTTTTTTTTTTTTTTAATCCATTACTCATCTTTAATGAATAGATTCAAAGCATAGATAATTCGTCAACTGTTAAAATCCATCTCTGCATTTTAGATCCAACAGCATTATCCTCAATCCATGATCCTAATCTTCCTAAATTTACATCATTTGTTTCCCAATTTGTCATTCCCATTTGCAAGCATAAAAGATGATGACAGTAAAGGGTAACGCAAGCATTATCTTATGGAGCTTTTACAGGCAGACATTCAGGTTGATGTGATTGCCGAGTGTGCCTGTTGCAAGCACCGTAATGATAAGAATAAAAACACTGATAATTGCGTTGGTAATTGTAGTAATGATGTTGATGATAAGGATAATAGAAGTAGATAATGATGATTATAGTAATGGTGATAGTTAGGATGATGATTATGATAATGGGAGTAATAATGATAGTTGTGACTGTCATTGTTGTAGCAATATTCTCTCTATCTCTTTCACTAGCTTGCTCTCTCTCTCTCTCTCTCTCTTTCTCTTTCTCTCTTTCTCTCTCTCTCTCTCTCTCTCTCTTTCTTTCTCTCTCTCTCTATCTATCTTTTTATATGTGTGTGTGTGTGTGTGTCTGTTTGTCTGTTGTATGTGTGTCTTTCATATCCCTCTAACCTTCCTCCTTTGTCTCTTCCTCCTCCTCCTCCCTCCTCTAACCCCTCCCACCACATACCCCCACCCCATCCCCCATCGCCCCTCCACCCACAACAGAATTCTCCTCCCCTCTCCCCCTACATACCCCTGAGGGACCCCATATTCCAGAGGAACCACAGATTCCAGAATGTCCCGAGACTCTCAGAGGGACCCCAGAAGGACCCCGACCCCAAGAGAAACCCCAGAAGGACCCCGACCCCAAGAGAAACCCCAGAAGGACCCCGACCCCAAGAGAAACACCAGAAGGACCCCGACCCCAAGAGAAACCCTAGAAGGACCCCAGATCCTAAAGGGAGACTCAAGAGCCTAGGATCCAAGACACCAGAATGACCCCAAACCCTAGGAGAACCCCTAACCCCAGAAGGACTCCAGACCCCCCCCCCCCCCCAAAAAAAAAGATCTCCAGACCCCAAGACGACCCTAAACCCCAGAAGGACTCCAGACCCCCTAAAGAAGACCTCCAGACCCCAAAACGACCCCAAAGACAGCAGACCAGACCCATAACGCGTGTCCCAGGAAGGCATCCGAGACCCAAACTACCTCTGGCCTCAACACACAATCTCCATAAAATAAAAATTTATATAAACCAATAACTTTCGTTCTGCATCCAAAAGCTGGAAGAGGACGCTGGAGCCATTTATGGTGTTGTGTGAGTAGGGGCAAGTGGGGGGGAGGTAAGGGGGGATGGGGGAGGTAAGGGGGGAAGGGGGGAGGGGGGAGGTAAAGGGGGAATGAGAAGGGCTTGATTGTGCTTGCTTGCTTGTTTGCTTGCTTGCTTGATTGCTTGATTGATTGATTGTCGGTGTTATATTGTGCCTGTGCTGTTGTTATTAGGCTACTATTGTTACGGTTATGGTTATTACCCTATTGCTGTTGATGCTATTAGCACTGCTATTGAAATACTGCTATTATTACTATTACTAGGCCTATTAGTACTACTTCTATCACTGTTTCCACGGCTACTATTACTACAATTAGCTACCCTCCCCCCCCTCCCCCTACCACTGTTTTTAATTCTAACTGCTATTGCTAGTATCGTATTGTATTGTAATTATTATATTGTATTTATGTAATGTATTGTATTGTATTGTAATGGTAGTTACTAATACCAACACAAGTACCATTATCATTACCAACAAAGATAACGATACTGTTATTAATCGTTATTATTAATACTAACAGCAATGATAACTTAACTACAATAGCAATACAACTGCAATACTACTGTTATTGCAATACTTACGATGACCACTACTAACACTGCAAATGTATTGTTGATTACAATTAAATGTATTGTGAGTCCTATCATGTTATATTCAGGGTTGTCAGTATCCATTAACAAGGACGTTGATGTTGTCAGTTTTGCCAACACCAAACTGTTGTCATTATCAGCATTAAAGGAAATTGGGAGAGGAAAGTAGATAGAGATAGATGGATGAGAGAAAGAAATAAAGATGGAAGGGAGAATCATAGAAAATTAAGAAATGAGAAATACGCAAAAGGAAAAGAAAAAAAAGGAAATAGAAGAAACTGGAAAAAGATATAGAGAAAAGAATAGGAAGGAGAGATGAATAGAGGGAAGAAAAATGAAGAGAGGAGACCGAAAGATGGAAGAAATACGAAGAGGGGAGAACAGAGAGAAAGATAGAAAGAGAGAGAGAGAGTAAAAACGATGTTATTGTTTGGAGGGAAAGAAGGGGAAGTGAGTGACAAGATAAACAACGGAGAGAGAAAAAGGAAGAGAGAGGGGGAGATAGGGACAATGAGAGCCAGAAAGAGGGATAGAAAAATATGTACATATATACATATATATATATATATATATATATATATATATATATATATATATATATATATATATATGTGTGTGTGTGTGTGTGTGTGTGTGTGTGTGTGTGTGTGTGTCTGTGTGTGTGTGTGTGTGTGTGTGTTTGTGTGTGTGTGTGTGTGTGAGTGTGTGTGTGAGAAAGAGAGGGGGGGAGAAAGAAAGAAAGAAAAAAGAAAGAAAGAGAAAGAGAAAAAAAAATAAAGACATACATAAAAGGAAAACAAAAGCAATCACACGGACCGAGGAGAAAGATACAGAGACAAAGTAAGAAGAATCAGATAAAAAGAGAGAGAGAGAGGGAGGGAGAAAGAGAACGAGAAGGAAGAGAGAGCGAGAGAGGGTAGGATAGAAGGGACTGGGGTGTGACTGCACAACGATGATTGCTTGATTGTATGAGGGCGAGAGGAAAGGCAAGCATGGGGATGGAGGCTGGGAGTGCGGGTTGGCTGTTGTTGCACCATGGAGGAAGAGGCAACGAGAAATAAAGGAGAGAAAGAAAAAGAAGATGAGAGAGAGGAGGGGAGGGAGGGGGGGAGAGAGAGAGAGAGAGAAAGTGGGGTGGGAGGGGGGGCAGAGAGAGAGAGAGAGAGGGGGGGGGGCAGAGAGAGAGAGACAGAGGGGGGGGCAGAGAGAGAGAGAGAGAGAGAGAGAGAGAGAGAGGAAGAGAGAGAGAGAAAGTGAAAGAGCCTATTTTCTTGTTTTGTTTTGTTTTGTTTCTATCTCTGTTTCCTCCTTTGCTTGTCTTTCGCCTTTTCTCCCTCTTTTATTTTTCTCGTATTTTCTCGATTTTCTTCTTCTCCCTCGTCTTTCGTCATCTTATCATTATCATTATTATCCTTACTATTATTATCATTATTATTATTGTCATCGTCATTAATATTGATATCATTATCATCATTATTATCATCATCATTGGTATTATCATTTTACCTCCTTCTTCTTCTCCTTCGTCCTTATCATTATTATCATCCTCATTATCATTAATATCATTATTATCATCATCATTGGTATTATCATTTAGCCTCCTCCTTCTTCTCCTACCTCTTTCTCCCTCCTTCATCTCTCTCCATCTCCCTTCCATCTCTTACATCCCAGTCCCCTTCTTCTCTCTCTCTCTCTCTCTCTCTCTCTCTCTCTCTCTCTCTCTCTCTCTCTCTCTCTCTCTCTCTCTCTCTCTCTCTCTCTCTCTCTCTCTCTCTCTCTCTCTCTCTCTCTCTCTCTCTCTCTCTCACTCTCTTCTTCCCTTTTCCCTCCCCTCCCCCCTCCCCCTCCCACCTCCCCCCTCCTCCCAACAAGCCATCGACCCATCGGTTCAGAAAGCGTCATTCCTATGCAAAACCCGCCCATTCATTAGCGTAAACATCACGCCCAGGAGTTCATTCCCTTCAGGACACATCCAACTCAAACGTCATTCATCCACTAAATACATCTAACCAATAGAGAACAAGTCCCATTCATCCGCCAATAAGAACGGTCTCATTCACGTTCAACTACCCATCTCAACTCTCGCTTGCAATACGCCCAAGTTGCCACTCACCAAAGTGATACATTTCCATGCATTTCCTGACAATACATTCCTACAGATACAGCCCGAATACAGTAGGAGCGACGCGGGAGCACGGGGTCTGACTCCTGCAACCTGCATCTTTGCATAAAACCCCCTTTTTTTTTTTTTTTTTTTTTTTTCGTTTTTTGGATGAGAGCTGGCAATATGCAGGGATTTCTGTGATGGTTTCTCTCCTGTAAGAACAGCAGGATCTCCCAGGCAAACATTTGTACAGATACGCCTATGGAAATGTAAAAGGATATGCGAGCACATACGTTTTAACTGACATACACGAGCATATATTTGCATGCACACACGCGCCCAGATGCTTAGAACACTCTCGCGCCCATACATAAATACACATGCGCGCCCATATGCAATTCAACGCCTACATACACATACTGTATGTTCTCTTGGTGTCTCTTTCTCTCTTTTACCTTCACTATCTAACAGTTTATCTTCTCATTTTGATATCTATCTCTATTTATATATTTTTACGTATTTATTTGGATGTCTATCTATTTTCATCTCCCTCTCTGTCTCTTTCTCTTTCTCTCTCTCTTTCTCTCTCTCTCTCTCTCTCTCTCTCTCTCTCTCTCTCTCTCTCTCTCTCTCTCTCTCTCCCTCTCTCTCTCTCTATCTATCTATCTCTCTCTATCTCTCTCTCTCTCTCACACACACACACACACAGAGAGACATACACAACACACACACACACACACGCGCGCGCGCGTACCTACATACGTGCATACACGTACACATACCATTCACAGAGAATACACATGTATGGAAATATATTTAATGACAAACTCTTACACTTCCTCCCTTGCCCCTCTTCCTTGTCACCCCCACCCCCCCTCCCCCCTACCCACTTCCAGCCAAAACCCTTCTTCACCACTTACCCCCTCTCTCCCTACACCCCACTCCCCTCTCTCCTTACCCCCCTCCCCTCTCTCCCTACACCCCCACCCCTCTCTCCCTACCCACCTACCTTCTCTCCCTACCCTACCCCCCTCCCCTCTCCCCCTCTACTCCTCTCTACTCCCTCTCCTTACCCTCCCTTCTCTCCCTACTCCTCCTCCCTCTCCCAACTCCCCCCTACCCTTCTTCCGTACTCCTCCCTCCCTGCCTCCCCTACCCTCTTCTCCCAACTCCCCCTCTACCTTCTCCTTACCCTTTCATCTCTTCCTTCCTCCCTTCTCTACTCCCCCTACCCTCTCCTCCTCCCCTACCTTCTCTCCCTACCCCCTCCCCTCCCGCGTCCCCCTCTCCTCTCTTTTCCTCGCTCAGAAAAAAAAAAAAAAAAAAAAAAAAAAACATAATGAAAAAGACTTCACTGACCTTACCTAACTTTCCAAAAAGGCCTTGAAATAAAATGTGCAGATGGTAATTTCATTTTGGAATATTCATGTCTTTTAGCTTTTGTTTTAATTGTTGTTGTTTTTCGAAATGGGGACTAAGAGCAAAGAATGAAAGAACTGGGAAAAATTGGGGAAAGAGGAAAAGGAAAAGTTACAAGCTGATGAAATAGAGGTAAGAATGGATGACTACGTATATATATGTATATATATATATATATATATATATATATATATATATATATATATATATATATATATATATATATATATATATACATATATATATGTATATATATATATATATATATATATATATATATATATATACATATATATGTATGTATGTATGTA
>BOPN01001910.1:42500-45000 GCA_017312705.2 Penaeus japonicus
GGGAGAGGGAGCATAGGAGGCATGGAGGGAAGGAAGGAGAGGGAGGGAGATGGAAGGGAGGGAGGGAAGGAGAGGGAGGGAGTGAGGGAAATTGAGAGAGAGAGAGAGAGAGTGAGAGAGAGAGAGAGAGAAAGACAGAGAGAAAAGGAAGGTAGGAGAAAGGGAGACAGACCGACAGTCAAACAGATGCATGAACGTAAAGAAAGATACAAAAACCAAAAGGCAAGCAGATCATCGAAAAAATATATATGAATTATTTTCGAAAACATATACCAATTGAAACATATAATCCAGCAAATGATTTATATCAAGTATCATTTTTCAGTCCTCAGTATCATCATCTCATGCACTTATGATATAACCACTTAATATACTATGAAAAAAAAATCCATTATATATATATATGTGTGTCACTTACATTTCATAAATACACTAGACACCCCTCATAAACGCAGTCAAATGTCATAATCATAAAAAGAAAACGAGATAAAATGCATGTTGAAATATTAGATATTAAATGATTTTCTCAATATATTTTCCGCATGAAGAGTTCTTCATAATTATCATAATCATCAACGTAATTAGACCTAAATATCTGTTAATTACATGGAGGTCATTAGAGATGACCGTTCGATTCTGAAATATTAATGTTGTGATGATGAAGATAATGATAATCATGATTATGATGAGGATGATGAGAATGATATTGAAAATTATGATGATTATGATGATGATGATGGTGATAATGATTGATGATAATGATGATGATGAGGATTATGATAATGATTGTGATGATGAAAATAATAATGATGAGAATAATGGTTATACTGATAATAGTAATAACAATGATGATAATGATTAATTAAATTGTTATTATTGTTATCATTTTTATTATCAATACTATTGTTATCATTATCATTTCTATTATCGTAATTATCATTACTATCATCATCATTGTTAGCATCACTTTTATAATAGGAAGAAGTGGGAATAAGAAAAAAAAAAACTAGAAATAAAAGACAAAACAAAAACAAAAAAGGAGAGGGGAGCAAGAATATAATTCCAAGCAAAAAAAAAAAAAAAAAATACAAAAGCAAGATTGAAAAAGATATTTTTGGAAAATCCGAACTTTTCCGAGATCAAAGCGATGAAGTAGCTCATTAGCTTTTTTGGACTTTATTTGCGAAATCTCAAGATTTCTCGGTCTTTCTCTCCCATAACAAAAGGGACATAGCTTTAGTTCTCTTTCTCTCTCTCTCTTTCTCTCTCTCTCTCTCTCTCTCTCTCTCTCTCTCTCTCTCTCTCTCTCTACCTTATCCCTTTGAGATGTATATAATCACTTGTCTCTTTTTCTCTTTTTTCTTTTTCGTCTCTCCGTCTCTCTCTCTCTCTCTCTCTCTTTCTCTCTCTCTCTCTCTCTCTCTCTCTCTCTCTCTCTCTCTCTCTCTCTCTCTCTCTCTCTCTCTCTCTGTTTATCTATGTGTCTATGTCTTTTTTTTTTCTCTCTCTCTCTCTTTCTTGATTTTTCTCGATTTTTTTTCTCTCTCTCTTTCTTACTTACTTTCTTTCTCTCTATCTCTTTCTTTCTTTCTTTTTATCTTTCTCTCTCTCTCTCTCTCTCTCTCTCTCTCTCTCTCTCTCTCTCTCTCTCTCTCTCTCTCTCTCTCTCTCTCTCTCTCTCTCTCTCTCTCTCTCTCTCTCTCTCTCTCTCTCTCTCTCTCTTTCTCCGACCTAACCCCTATCCACTTTACCCACCAACCCAGCCTTGCCCACATACCCGACCTCTACCCACTTTCAATCATTCAACCTATCAACCCACTAACCCATCCACTAACCCACCCACCCACCCTCACCCCACCCTCACCCCACCAACCCACCCTCACCCCACCACCAACCCACCCACCCACCCACCCACCCAGCCAACCCACCCTCACCCCACCAACCAACCAACCCACCCGCCAACCCGCCCACCAACCCACCCTCACCCTCACCCTCACCCCACCAATCCATTCTCAACCCACCCACCCACCCACCCTCACCCTACCCTTAATCCACCAACCTACCCTCACCCCACCAAAACCCACCCTCGCCCCACAAACCCACCCACCCACCACCAACCCACCCTCACCCTCTCCCCACCCACCCACCCTCACCCATCTTCACCCTCACCTACCAACCTACCCACAAACCCTCACCCCACCCACCAACCAACCCAACCCACCCCCAACCAACCCTCAACCAACCCACGAACCCACCACAGTCAATAATCCTTCAATACCTTCCAGCTTTAATTCGGCGGCCCCGAGTCAGCAACAGTTGATAAGAGAAAATAATTGGCCAAAAATCAGTGCAAGGAAGGGAGGCGTTTAATCTAATTTGAGATAATTATGCAAGCTACGATATTACGAGGAGAGATCGAGGGGAGAGAGACTGGCCGGAATGCGATTTTTGGGGCGTGCGATTTTTTTTGCTGGTAATAGGGGTAATTATTATCGGTATT
>BOPN01001910.1:52500-55000 GCA_017312705.2 Penaeus japonicus
GACTTTAATAAATAATCAGCTGATTAACAATTTAGTGAATACTCAATCTAGTAAAGAAGGGGAGAGCTGCAAAAGTTAATGATAATGATGATAAAAGTGATTATAACAATAATGACGATTGTCATGATAATAGTAATAATGATGATTGTAAAAATGGCAGTAGTGATGATCATGGTTATAAAAACAACACTAACAATAATGCATATGTATGATGATAATGATAATAATAATAATAACAATAATAATGATAATAATAATAATGATAATAATAATAATAATGATAATGATAGTGATAATAATAATAATAGTAATAATAATAATAATAATGATAATAGCAATAATAATAAAGAGGATGATGATAACAATAATAATAGCAAATAATATCAAACACACAGAAACGTACGTTCGCAGAAACACAAACAAACACACTTACAAACATGCACACACATGCAAACATATGAAAAACACACCTACACAAAAACAAACACATATACTCACAAACACACATACGCAAGCATACATATTCCTAAATATACACGCACACAAATACATAAAAAACACACACATACAAGCACACACGTACACACACACATAATCACAACACACATACGTACTCACCAACACATACACACACTCAAAACATATAATCACAAGCACACATACACAAGTATACACTCATAAACAAACACACACAAAAAAACACACAAATAAACACTCACAAGCACGCACAAACAAATACACACACTCACAAGCACGCACGAACAAATACACACACTCACAAGCACGCACGAACAAATACACACACTCACAAGCACGCAAGAACAACTACACACACTCACAAGCACGCACGAACAAATACACACACTCACAAACACACAAACAGACACACAAAAAGAACAGGAATTCCACATGCACAAGCACAAACAAACACAAAAGCACACAGGTAATCTACGTGTGCCCTTGGTCATAAGATAAAGCAACTGAATTCCTTGATACTCGAAGTGCCTTTTGATTGCAAATTGATAAGGCAACATTCATCCCAGTTGAGTGAAACGAAGTAAATACATTGAGGATCCGGGGAGGGGGGTGGGAGGAGAGGTCAGGGGTGGGTGGGGGCAGGGGGTGGAGGGGAGGAGAGGTCAGTGGGTGGGTGGGGGGGAGAGGGTGGAGGGGAGGAGAGGACAGGGGTGGGTGGGTGAGGGAGGGGGTTTAAGGGGGGAGAGGTCAGGGGTGGGTGGGGAGAGGGGGTGGAGGGGAGGGGAGGTCAGGGTTGAGTGGGGGGAGGGGGGAGGGTTGGAGTGTGAGTTTGAGGGTGTGAAGGGAGGGGAGGGAAGGGGGGAGGGGGGTAGGGGAAGGGGAAGGAAGGTGTGTGAAAATTGGGGTATGAGGGAAGAGGAGGGAGGGGGGAGGGAGGAGAGAAGAAGAGGGTAGGATGGGCAGGGATGGGGGTAGTGGGAGGGGAGGAGGAGATATAATATGGATGGGGGGGGGAGGGAGGAGAGGGGGAGGAAGTAACATGATAGAGAGAGAGAGGGAGGGAGAGGGGAAGGGGTGGGGGGCAGGGGGGGTAAGAGGAGGTGTCAATGGGATGCCACGGAGTGAGGGAGGTGGAGGGGGAGAGATGAAGTAACATGATAGAGAGAGAGAGAAAGAGAGAGAGAGGGGGGGAAGGGGTGGGGTGTGGGTGGGGTCTTGTTTAGCGTTGATTAAGGTGGAAACAATTACTTGCTTTTGGGTCAGCAGCGTCCGAAGCAATTCCATTTGTTTCGTTCACGGTTGGAATTCGATTTACGGCTTTTAAATGAGAAGTGTGACAACGGTCATTGAGGGGAAAGAACTGGAGGGATGATCATGGAGAAGAAAGATAGATAAATTAAGAAAGGGAGAGAGAGAGAGAGAGAGAGAGAGAGAGAGAGAGAGAGAGAGAGAGAGAGGGAGGGAGAGAAATAGAGAGAGAGGGGGGGATTTAAGAGATGGACGGAAACAGAGAATGGGAGAAAGAGGGGAAGTAAAAGGAGAGAGAGGGGGGGGGAGGTGGAGAAAATGGACGGAAATAGAGAATGGGAGAAAGAGGGGAAGTAAAAGGAGAGAGAGGGGGGGGGGGGATGGACGGAAACAGAGAATGGGAGAAAGAGAGGAAGGAAAAGGAGGGAGAAGAGAGAGAGCGAGAGCAAGAGATAGATAGATAGAGAGATAGATACATAGATAGAGAGAGAGAGAGAAAGAAAGAGAAAGAGAGAGAGAGAGATACATAGATAGAGAGAGAGAGAGAGAGAGAGAGAGAGAGAGTGTAACCTCTCCATAAATGGCCGAAAGAGTGAGGCGTTGCTTCTCTGCTCCCCGAGAGGAGACTCTCTACCAAAATGTATGATTCGTCTGAGGATAGTGTTAATCCGTGAATCACGCGTGTGACATGTGGCATTACAATGAGGAGACGAAGGAACTGTTGCATGTGTACATAACTCTTGCAAAGGGAATGTCGAAACAGCGCTGATATATC
>BOPN01001910.1:65000-70000 GCA_017312705.2 Penaeus japonicus
AGAGAGAGAGAGGGAGGGAGAGGAGGGAGGGGGAAAAGGGGGGGAAGAGAAGGGAGGAGGGAAGGGGAGAGGGGAGAAAGAGGAGGGAGGGAGAAAGAGGAGGGGGGAAAGGGGAGAAAGAGGAGGGAGAGAGGGGAGAAAGAGGAGGGAGAGAGGGGAGAAAGAGGAGGGAGGGAGAGAAGGGAGGGGAATGATAGGGGGGAGAGAGGAGAGAAAGAGAAGGGAGGGAGAGAGGGGGGAAAGAAAAGGGAGGGGAAGGAGAGGGGGGAGAGAGGGGAGAAAGAGGAGGGAGAGAGGGAGAAAGAAGAGGGAGAAAGGGGAGTTAGAGGAAGGAGAGAGAGAAGGGGAAAGAAAGGGGAAAGAGAGAGGAATGAGAAAAGAATAATAGAGAAAAGAGACACAAAGACAGAAAAAAGAGATACTAACGACGACTTAAACAACTAAGCAGACCCAAACAAACAGACAAACAATGAAACACACCAAGAGCTCTTCCAGGTTCCATCAAAGCCTCCCCCCCCCACACACACACTCCCCCCTCCCCCCCACTCCTCTCTCCCCCCCACCCTTCCCCCCTTCCCCCCTTTCCCCCCACACACTATACAGGAGACCCAAGGAGGCGGTCTCAGTCAATTGTTAATCTACATACATAGCGCTGTCTTCATCATCTGCTGTAATAACCACTTTAGCTATCTATTACAACTCAGACCACTGTACAGTCCTTTTTGCTAATTCAGTCTCCAGGAGCATTGCGTTTGGGGAAAGGAAGAGAGAGAGAGGGAGGGGGAGGGAAGAGAGAGAGAGAGAGGAGGGAGGAAGAGAGAGAGAGGGGGGGGGAGGAAGAGAGAGAGAGAGAGAGAGAGAGAGAGAGAGAGGCAGACAATGAGAGAGAAGGGTGGGATGGGGAAAGAGAGAGAGGAAAAAGAAAACAGAGAGAGAGAAAGAGATGCGTTTGGGGAAAGGAAGAGAGAGAGAGGGAGGGGGAGGGAAGAGAGAGAGAGAGAGGGGGGGGGAAGAGAGAGAGAGAAACAGCGAGAGAAACAGCGAGAGAGAGAGAGGAAGATAAAGAGAGACAAAAAAAAAGTAAAAAAAAGAGAAATATATAGAGAAATAACTAAATAAACATAAAGAGGAAGACAAAAAGAAACTAAACAAACAAAGCAATTAACCAAACAGAAATGAAGACACAAGCTATGAATGATAATTAAGTTATCGATTAAATGTTTCAACAGCAACAATGCCTTCCTTAAGAGTTATTGTCGAAAGTTGAATCAATACATCTTGTTCTGTTAAGTCATCTATTTCCTTCACGTGTCATGTGTCATGTGTCAAAAATGATAACGTGTCATAACTTCTGGTATCGGCAGATAACAATAGCAATATTAGTGATCGATGTAGGAGTATGCATGGTCGTAGCCATAGGAGTAGTTGTTGCTGTAGTAGCAACAACGGAATATTACAGGAGTACTACTACTACTATTACTACTGCTATTACTACTACTACTGTTACTATTATTATTACTACTACTGCTACTACTACTGCTATTATAACTACTACTACTGCTACTATTACCACTACTACTATTACTACTACTATTGTTACTACTACTACTACTACTGCTGTTACTATACTACTATTACTACCACTACTGTTACTACTATTACTACTACTGCTACTACTACTACTACCATTATAATTAATACTACTGACACTACTACTACTATTACTATTGTAACTACTACATCTGCTACTACTACTACTACTATCATAACTACTACTACCATTACTATCACCACCACTACTACTAATGAATAGTAACAACACCAATAATCATAAAATCAATCGACGATGATAATATCAATGGAAAACAAAAACAACAAGGACAGTCATTACCAAAGACAAACAAACAAACAAACACAGAAATGAGGAGGCTGTGAGGAGGTCTTTCTCCCTCATAACAGAGAGAGGCCGACCAAAGTTGCAAGATTTCATAAATGCTGTTTGTTGTTTGTTGCAGCATTTCCGAGTTGTACCCTAAGGCCTTTGCAAGTTATTCAGTGAAGGAAGTGACATGAATAATATGTTTCTCTTTCCCTTTTTTTTCTCTCTCTCTTCTTCTCTTTTTATTCATTTCTTCTTCTTAGATTTCGTTTTCTTTTTTTTTTATTCTTCTCCTTCTGGTTTTCCTTTTTTTCTGTTTCCTCTTCTTCTTATTCTGTTTCCTTCTTTATTTTCTCTTCTCGATCTTCTTCCTTCACTTTCTTCTTCTTTTCTTTACTTCCTTTATTTCTTCCTTTACCCACGTCTATACATCCGGGGGGGGGGAGCCTCGGAGGGCCAGGAGTGCCATCTCTTACTCTTAGCACACCTTAAGTGCCACCTTACCTTAAACTATGATTAAATTAGATATTGATAGTGGAGACAAATATGGTATATTAATGATAGTGTTTGTGCTTGTGTCTTTGTTTGTAAATGTGTTTGCTTTTGTGTGTTTGTGAATCTGTGTATGTATGTTTATTTGTGTGTGTGAATATGTGTTTGTTTTTGTTTGTGTGTTTCTGTTTGTGTGTGTGTGTGTTTCTGTTTGTGTGTGTGTGTGTGTGTGTGTGTGCCTGCGTGTGAGCGTGCGTGCATGTGTATGTGTATGTGCGTGTGTGTGTGTGTGTGTGTGAATGTTTGTGTGTGTGAGCGTGCCTGTACCTCTCGCTACTCCTTCATAAGTCAGTGGCACCCCAGTCAGCAAAGCCCGGAAACATGCTTTCATTTTCATTACTTGATTTCAACATTGCAAATTTATTCAAACAGCGCACATCTTTTAAATGTGGGGAGATAGTAGAATCTTTAGATTGCGATGTAAACAAAGAATATCTATCTATCTATATCTATATCTATCTGTCTCTCTGTCTCTCTCTCTCTCTCTCTCTCTAGAGAGGAGAAGAGGAAGGAGAAAAAGAAAAAAAGAGAGGAAAAGACGAAGGAAAAAAGTGGGGAAAGATGATGGGCAGAAGAAAGAGGAAAAAAGAGGAAGAGGAGGCAGAGGAACAGGAGGAAGAGGACCAAGACGACGAGGAGGAAGAAGAAGAAAAAAAGAAGAAAATGAGGCGGAGGAGGAGAAGGGGAAGAAGAAGAAGAAGAAGAAGAAGAAATATATATATATATCTATATGTATATATATATATGTATATATATATACATATATATATGTATATGTATATATATATATATATATATACTCTTTGCTTCTCTGGCTGTTCTCTTCTCTCCGTCTGCCTCTCTTACTTACTTTACTTTTACTGCCTCTTTGCTTCTCTGGCTGTTCTCTTCTCTCCGTCTGCCTCTCTTACTTACTTTACTTTTACTGCCTCTTTGCTTCTCTGGCTGTTCTCTTCTCTCCGTCTGCCTCTCTTACTTACTTTACTTTTACTGCCTCTTTGCTTCTCTGGCTGTTCTCTTCTCTCCGTCTGCCTCTCTTACTTACTTTACTTTTACTGCCTCTTTGCTTCTCTGGCTGTTCTCTTCTCTCCGTCTGCCTCTCTTACTTACTTTACTTTTACTGCCTCTTTGCTTCTCTGGCTGTTCTCTTCTCTCCGTCTGCCTCTCTTACTTACTTTACTTTTACTGCCTCTTTGCTTCTCTGGCTGTTCTCTTCTCTCCGTCTGCCTCTCTTACTTACTTTACTTTTACTGCCTCTTTGCTTCTCTGGCTGTTCTCTTCTCTCCGTCTGCCTCTCTTACTTACTTTACTTTTACTGCCTCTTTGCTTCTCTGGCTGTTCTCTTCTCTCCGTCTGCCTCTCTTACTTACTTTACTTTTACTGCCTCTTTGCTTCTCTGGCTGTTCTCTTCTCTCCGTCTGCCTCTCTTACTTACTTTACTTTTACTGCCTCTTTGCTTCTCTGGCTGTTCTCTTCTCTCCGTCTGCCTCTCTTACTTACTTTACTTTTACTGCCTCTTTGCTTCTCTGGCTGTTCTCTTCTCTCCGTCTGCCTCTCTTACTTACTTTACTTTTACTGCCTCTTTGCTTCTCTGGCTGTTCTCTTCTCTCCGTCTGCCTCTCTTACTTACTTTACTTTTACTGCCTCTTTGCTTCTCTGGCTGTTCTCTTCTCTCCGTCTGCCTCTCTTACTTACTTTACTTTTACTGCCTCTTTGCTTCTCTGGCTGTTCTCTTCTCTCCGTCTGCCTCTCTTACTTACTTTACTTTTACTGCCTCTTTGCTTCTCTGGCTGTTCTCTTCTCTCCGTCTGCCTCTCTTACTTACTTTACTTTTACTGCCTCTTTGCTTCTCTGGCTGTTCTCTTCTCTCCGTCTGCCTCTCTTACTTACTTTACTTTTACTGCCTCTTTGCTTCTCTGGCTGTTCTCTTCTCTCCGTCTGCCTCTCTTACTTACTTTACTTTTACTGCCTCTTTGCTTCTCTGGCTGTTCTCTTCTCTCCGTCTGCCTCTCTTACTTACTTTACTTTTACTGCCTCTTTGCTTCTCTGGCTGTTCTCTTCTCTCCGTCTGCCTCTCTTACTTACTTTACTTTTACTGCCTCTTTGCTTCTCTGGCTGTTCTCTTCTCTCCGTCTGCCTCTCTTACTTACTTTACTTTTACTGCCTCTTTGCTTCTCTGGCTGTTCTCTTCTCTCCGTCTGCCTCTCTTACTTACTTTACTTTTACTGCCTCTTTGCTTCTCTGGCTGTTCTCTTCTCTCCGTCTGCCTCTCTTACTTACTTTACTTTTACTGCCTCTTTGCTTCTCTGGCTGTTCTCTTCTCTCCGTCTGCCTCTCTTACTTACTTTACTTTTACTGCCTCTTTGCTTCTCTGGCTGTTCTCTTCTCTCCGTCTGCCTCTCTTACTTACTTTACTTTTACTGCCTCTTTGCTTCTCTGGCTGTTCTCTTCTCTCCGTCTGCCTCTCTTACTTACTTTACTTTTACTGCCTCTTTGCTTCTCTGGCTGTTCTCTTCTCTCCGTCTGCCTCTCTTACTTACTTTACTTTTACTGCCTCTTTGCTTCTCTG
>BOPN01001910.1:72500-75000 GCA_017312705.2 Penaeus japonicus
GAAGCAGCATCCCCCCCCCCCCCCACCGCCTGGTCGCAACTACCCACAATCCCTTTCGCCATGTCAAAATCCCGACTCGGTTACCCTTTAAGCTTCGCTCACTCGCTGACGAAATTTGAGCGTCACTCGTTTACAATGTTCTGTTTATCTTTTAATTTCGTCCGTGTTTTGTTTGTTTCGACCTTGTCAGCGCTGTATATCCTGTATGAATTGTACTTTGTGGAATAAACGAGTCGAATTTTCGTTAAAGTTTGTAATGAAATGAGTATACAAAATTGTTGAGTAAATTTGTTTTTAAAAAAACTGACGCCTGTCCGCTTGATTTTGGCGCTGGATTTTTGCATCAAAAAGTCACGTTTATGTTGTTTTCATTATCATCTTTGGGTGTTTTTATTTTTGCTTAGTCGTTTATTATCGTTAAGTTTTGTTGTTGTCAAAGCTTTGGTTATTATAACTAACATTGATAGTAATGATAGTAACCATCATTGCCATAATCACTATCATCATCATCACCACCACTACCATTATCATCATCATCATCATCATCATCATCATCACCATCATCATCATCACCACCTCCTTCATCATCATCACCATCAATATCAATATCATCATCATTAATACCATCACCACCACCGCAATCATCATAATCACTACCATCATCATCATCATCATCATGACTTCCACCACCACCACCATCATCATCATCATCATCATGACTTCCACCATCATCATCATCATCATTACCATCATCATCATCAAAATCATCACCATCATCATCATCATCATCATCATGACTTCCACCATCATCATCATCATCATTACCATCATCATCATCAAAATCATCACCATCATCATCATCATCACCACCTTCATTTTCATCATTATCATCATCATCACCATCATCATCATCACCACCTCCTTCATCATCATCACCACCACCATCAACATCATCATCACCATCATCATCATCACCACCACTATCATCACCACCATCATAATCATTAGCATCGCTATTCTGACATTGTTATCATTCTTATCATTACCCTCGTTATTAAACCAACGTGTTTTGGTTCATATTTCAAGAGGATTTCATGAAAAAAATCAGCCAGTTCGTAATGAAAATTTCAGATTCATATCATTAACAAGTAGAGTAAATGACTAATTTTTCACTATTGCAAATGCTTAAACAAAATGAGTCTTTCACCGGTAGAGTATTCCTTTTTTTTGCTCGAAGTTTTTGGCTTTGGTGAAGGTTTGCGCTCTCTTAGTACTTTTTTAGCTATTGGTATTGTTGTTGTTGTTATCATGTTATTATCATTTTTATTTTCCTATAAATAAATACTTGTATACACATACATATACCTATCTATCTACATATATAGATAGATAGGTAGGTAGGTAGACAAACATATAGATAGATAGAGAGAGAGACAAACAGACAAACATACAGACAGACATATAGACAGATAGATATTCATACAGATAGATAGCTAGGTAGACATACAAACAAGCAAACAGACAGACATATAGACAGACAGATATTCATACATGTAGACAGATATTCATACATATAGACAGACATTCATACAGAAAGACATATAGACAGACAGATATTCATACATTTAGATAGTTTGACTTACATACAGACAAACATACAGACAGACATATAGACAGACAAATATCCATACAGACAGACAGACAGATAGACATACATACAGACAGACAAACATACAAACAGACATATAGACAGATATTCATACAAATAGACAGATATTCATACAGACAGACAT
Source organism: Penaeus japonicus (assembly GCA_017312705.2). NCBI lineage: Eukaryota > Metazoa > Arthropoda > Malacostraca > Decapoda > Penaeidae > Penaeus > Penaeus japonicus. The sequence continues at coordinate 74,294 of BOPN01001910.1, forward strand.
ATAGACAGACAAATATCCATACAGATAGCCAGATATTCATACATACAGACAAAGAGACAGCGGAGGGCAGAGAGCACACACCTATAATTCATCTTGTTTTCCTTCCGTCGCTTGGTATCGAGAGCAGGAGGCTAATGAACAAATGAATTCTACATCACAGGACATAGGATGCTTTCACTATGAATAAAAAGCTTTTAATCTTTATAACATTTTTCATAATTCAGTCACTTGATCACTGCACACACGTTGGTTATGTTGCATATGTAGATGTAGGAATCTTTGTGTGGCTTGTTTGTTTATGTATGGGTGTTCTTTGTTGTTATTGTTGTTGTTTTTTGTATTTGTTGTTGTGTTGTTGTTTGGGTTCGTTTTTTGTTGTTGTTGTTGTTGTTGTTGTGTATTTCTGTCTTTGTCTCTGTTCTTCTCTCTCTCTCTCTCTAGCCTTCTTTCTTTTATTCTTTCTGTTTCTCTGTGTTCTCTTTCTATTTTGTTCATTCTTTTTTTCTCTTGCTCTCTCTCTCTTTCTTCTCTCTCTCTCTCTCTCTCTCTCTCTCTCTCTCTCTCTCTCTCTCTCTCTCTCTCTCTCTCTCTCTCTCTCTCTCTCTCTCTCTCTCCCTCTCTCCCTCTCCCTCTCTCCCTCTCTCCCTCTCCCCTTCCCTCTCCCTATCTCTCTCTATCTATGTATTTGTCTCTCTTTCTATCATTTT
>BOPN01001910.1:87500-92500 GCA_017312705.2 Penaeus japonicus
ATACATAATCAATAAACGAATAAACAGACAGAATATAAGAAAAGATAAAATCCAGAACAAAATGCTGGGAGACGGAGTGAACCAACATCTGCAACAATGCAAGATCTAAAGTGCGGATGATTGCAGCTCTAGACAAACATTGCCCCGTGACGATAGGAAGGGAAAACGAAGCTAAAAGTTAACATTGTGACTGAGAGTGAAAAGGAAATTTCGAATAAGAGCGAAACTGCATTCTGGTTTTATTGCATCAGGGCTGAGTTTATCTTTTTTGGGTGTGTGTGTTCTCTCTCTCTCTCTCTCTCTCTCTTTCTTTCTATCTCATACACACACACGTTTTCTCTCTTTCTCTCTATCCTTCTCTCTCTCTCTCTCGTTTTCTGTCTTTCTCTCTTTCTTTCTCTGACTCTCTTGTTCTCTCTCTCTCTCTCTCTCTCTCTCTCTCTCTCTCTCTCTCTCTCTCTCTCTCTCTCTCTCTCTCTCTCTCTCTCTCTCTCTCTCTCTCTCTCTCTCTCTCTCTCTCTCTCTCTCTCTCTCTCTCTCTCTCTCTCTCTCTCTCTCTCTCTCTCTCTCTCTCTTCCTCCCTCTCCTCCCTCCCTCTCTCTCTCTCTCTCTCATCACCCTCTCCTTCGTTTCCTCTCTCTCTCCCTCTCTCCCTCCATCCATCTCTCTCTCTCTCTCATCACCCTCACCTTCGCTTCCTCCCTCCCTCCCTCCCTCCCTCCCTCCCTCCCTCCCTCTCTCTCATCACCCTCTCCTTCGCTTCCTCTCTCTCTCTCTCTCTCTCTTTCCCTCTTGACGTACACATGATAGTGATAGAAACGTTATTGGAGTTTGCTGTTGCATGGTGTTGCCTCTGTCTGGCTTTCGGTTTGGGGTTTTCTCTTTCTCTCTCCTGGGATATCTTTATTTTGGGTATTTATCTCTGTTCTTATCTTTTCTTTTTTTTGTATCAGTGGTAGTTTTTTTTTTTTTTTTTTTACCTCTCTCTTTCTCTCGCGTTCTTTTTTTTCTTTCTTTCTTTCTCTTTTTCTTTCTTTCTCTCACTCTCCTCTCTCTCTTTTTCTTTCTTTTTCTCTCTCTCTCTCTCTCTCTCTCTCTCTCTCTCTCTCTCTCCTTCTCCCTCTCCCTCTCATCCCAATCATCCACATTCTACCTCTTTCCTCCTTACCTTTTTTCCCTCTTCCCCTCTTTCCCTCTCACCCTCTTCCCCTCTTTCCCTCTTCTCCTCTTTCCCTCTTTCCTTCTTCCCCTCTTCTCCTCTTCCCCTTTTCTCTTCTTCCCCTCTTTTCTTCTTCTGCTCTTTCCCTCTTCCCCTCTTTTCCTCATCCCCTCTTTCCTTCTTCTCCTCTTTCCCTCTTTCCTTCTTCCCCTCTTCCCCTCTTTCCCTCTTTCCCTCTTCTCCTCTTTCCTTCTTTCCCTCATCCCCTCTTTCCTCCTTCTCCTCTTCCCCTCTTTCCCTCTTCTCCTCTTTCCCTCTTCTCCTCTTTCCCTCTCACCCTCTTCCCCTCTCTGTTTCCCTCTTTCCTTCTTCCCCTCTTCCCCTCTTCCCCTCCCCTCTCTGTTTCCTCTCTGATTCCCCGAAAAGGTGGATACTTTTCAAATAGTTCATGTAATTAGAATTTGCATAGTCCAATTCTTTGCAACTCTCCTGCTAAAACTTCGTATAATTAGCGAAATCATGCAAGAAATTGCAGAAAAGATTAGAGTAAAAAAAGAAAGAGGAAAAGAGAGAGAGAGAGAGAGATTTGCCCGAGGGTATATAATCTTCTCTTCCTTCTCCTCTCCTCCTCTTCTTCTTCCTTCTCTTCTCCTTCTTCTTATTCTTCTTCTGCGTTTGATTAGTATTGTGATTATTATCATTATATATCATTATAATTATCATTGTCATAATTGTTATCATTATCATTATCATTATAATTATCATTGTCATAATTGTTATCATTATCATTATCATTATCATTGTCATAATTGTTATCATTATCATTATCATTGTCATAATTGTTATCATTATCATTATTATGATTGTTATCACCATTATCATTACATATCTTGTTACCATTATTATCGTTATTATTACTATCATTATATCTATTGTTATAATGATTATCATTAATATCATCATGGTTATCATGTAATCAACTTTGTTATAATATTTCGTGTTATAACTATAATTATCATTATTTGTCGCAACATCGATGTAGTGGCAGTAGTAAATTTTATGATGGTATTATTATCATTGTTATTGTTGATTGTATTATTATCGTTATTATTATTGTTATCATCATCATTACCATTATTATCAGTAAATATATCCTCATTATCATCATTACCATTATCATTAGTATCATTATCATTATCATTATTTTTTTATCATATTATTATTATTATAACTAGTAGCAGTAGTATTATCATTAGTATTATTATTATTATTATCATTATTATTATTATCATTATCATCATTATTTTTATTATTATTATTATTATGATCAGTATTACTAACTTTTTTGTTACTGTTATTATCATTGTCATTGCTTATACGATTATAACTATTATCATTTTTGTTGCTGTTGTTATCATCATTATCATCATTAATAGTAGCCAGAGTACAAGTTGTGTTACTATCATTATTATCATCATCATTTCTTTTTCCATCATTATTATTGAGTGTTCGCACAGCATAGTGTAATTGCTCGGAATCCAGGATTTTGCCTTGTTCTAATCTTTGTATTCATCCCAATCTCTTTTTGTTCCATTTCCAGTTAGTTCACTTTCCATATGGTTTGTATTTCTGCTTTTCTATCTCTTTTTTATTCAGTTTTGCCATCGTCAGTGAATGCTTGCTACATCTATAATATTGCGTAATTATCTATCCATATCTATGATCAGAATATCAGGTCGTTTTTTTTTTTTTCTTTCTTTCTTATTTGGACTTATTATTTATTTACACTGTGCTTATTTGGATTCGAAAAAACCTTTCAGTATGTTCGCATGTAAATATTTTCCATTATTCCTTCGACTCTACATTCACACCAATTGTCACAACATTTAATTCAAATATTTACATATGCAGAGATTCCAGGGTGACGTTCAAGCCACAGTATCATGTTTGTGTTTGTGTTCCTTCTGTGAAAGTTTAAGACACTCACTAAAAAAATGGTTTTATGGTTTTATCTTTGGTCTAGTGCTTTTGTCATGGTGTGGCATTTCAAGAGTCTTTCTCCTCTTTTCCTCTTGCTTGATGTTGAGTTAGAGACGATATTGTTCCTCGTCTCATTCCTTAAGTAAGTCCAGTTCTGTTTACATGAATTTTCTTTTGGTCGATGCCAAAGCTTATTCCTATGTCTTCGCTAAAAAAAATGCGATCTGTCTGTATGAATGATTCCATTTTCTTTACATTCATTGTGAATAATTTCAGTTTCCTCTCTTCTTTGTTTATACCTTAGGTAGGCACTGCTTTTCGTCGTATCTAACTCATTGGCATCAAAGACACAGTAGATAATAATTGAGACAAAAAGACTCTGGAATCTATCTCTCTATTTGGTGATTTATAATGCCTCTCCACTTCCTATCATCTATAATCCCTATATTTCCTGTTATTTCCAAGCAGTTTGCTGATGTTTTCTGCTGTTCTAAAGATTTCCAAATACTTTATGATCCAAGAAAGAGTGACCATACCAATGTTATTGTTTTTTCTTTTCTTTTCTTGTTTTTTACTTTGCTTTCTTTAGGATCCTTTTTGTCGATGTATAAAAGACTGTTTGTCCCTCTGGTCTGTCCTTTTGCATTTCTTTATATTCTTCCGGCAGAATATTACTCTGGCCCAATATTCAAAACATCTGATCTAATATCATTCTAGTAAGGACTTCCCACACCGACGTTAGTGTAAACAAGTCATTGGTCTCCAGATGGTTGCTATAATCCTTTTTTTTTTTTTTTTTTTTTTTTTTTTTTTTTTTTTTTTTTTTGACTTATTATTTATTTACACTTTGCTTATTTGGACTTATTATTTATTTACACTTTGCTTATTTGGACTTATTATTCATTTACACTTTGCTTATTTGGACTTATTATTTATTTACCTGGCAAGGCTATTCCGATGTTCACCTGGCGTCTGTTCTCTTATTTTCGAACCTTTTTGTGGTCTTTTTCTGTTCTTAGTTTCACTCTTATTTGGAAAGATTCTTTAGAATACTCTGTCAGGTTCACTCAGTACCGTTTAAAACTGACTTCCTCTATTTATTTATTTATTATTTTTTTTTAATGCGATCTGTACTTCCTTAGTCCATATGGCAATGATCTGTATCAGTTCGTCTGTAACTATTGGCAGTCCATTTTACTTTAGTCTATATTTTGAGTGGATATAGCCTTTGTAACCAGCCTTATTTTTTCATCCAGATTTTGATACTTCAATCCGACTAAGGGCTTTCATCCTTGGTTTTATTTTCTGTCCGTTTTTTTCTTGGCTCCCAATAGCTCTGTTACAGCATCTGCAAAAGCATAGACTAAATCACTTGCGTCTGTAATTTACTAACTATCAACCTTTTCAAGAAGTGCGTTCCTCTTGTTTAATCAATCTTTCAAATTCCTCTAATTTTGCACATTTTTGCAAAGGACCCTAAATACAAAGTCAAATTTTATAATCACATGTTTTAATCCTTTGCAAACTTTAATGTTGGCACCAATGGTTTCCCTTATATCTACCCAGGATGGAAACATTTCCTGTATCTCTTATTTTCCTTTCATTTCTTCTTCGCTCTGAGAGTTTCTTCAACCTGTATTTGCTTTCCACCATTCAAATGTTCTTCATAATAACACATGACTGTTCAATTCAATTCTTCTTCGTAATAAGAAGTGTCTGATCAACAAACCTCTGATCAAGAACACCAAGATTTTCCTCTTTGTTGCTATACTTGTAGCATTGTCCTCTTGAGCTTTTGGTATTCGGTTGACTCTCGATAGCGCTTGATTATGATTTTGTAATCTTTGCTTGCTCTCTTCTC
>BOPN01001910.1:97500-100000 GCA_017312705.2 Penaeus japonicus
AAAATTAAAGAAAAAGAAATCATTCTCGAATCTATTTATATTTCTCTCCATTCGTTTGTTTTACCCTCTTACTTACTTCTCTGCTTTACTCTCTTATCTATTTCCTTTCTTTACTCCCTTATCTATTTCCTTGCTTTACTCTCTTATCTATTTCTTTGCTTTAAACATAAACTCCACAACCAACATCAGACACCGATAAAACAACTGCAAGCTTAGATCCTTTACATAAAGGTTTGAATACCTTTTATAAACACGTTATTTTTGGATCAAACTCTATTTTTCATCTCTTGTTTAAAACGATCCATTGGAATTTCAAAGTCGGGGAGTTAATCCTTTGAGGCCGTTCTTTATCAATTACTCCGGATAATTAGATAGTTATATGGATATAAGGCTTGGATTTAGCGTTGGTGCTCAGCCTGGATAAAATAATACTTTAAGGGATTTGAAACTTTGTAACGAAGGATTTCAGCTTATCCTTTTTTTTTTTTTTTTTTTTTTTTTTGATAAAAGCGTTCCTGTCTTTATCAGGATTCAAATGAACTGCATGCATTTATTGCTCAATATAAAAATCGAGTTTAAAGGAAAAATAAAGTATAACTGAGATTAAAAAGACTTGTTACAGTTATTGCTATTTTTAAAAAAATTACTAGCATCTAATCAAACATTTTGAATCTGTGAGAAATTGGAAATAACGTATTTATTTAAATGCTCGTACACGAACAGACACTCACACACACACGCGCAAACACACACACACACACACACACACACACACACACACACACACACACACACACACACACACACACACACACACACACACACACACACACACACACACACACACACACACATACACACACACATACACACACACACACACACACACACACACACACACACATACACACACACACACACACACACACACACACACACACACACACACACACACACATATATATATATATATATATATATATATATATATATATATATATATATATATATATATATATATATATGTATACATATATATATGTATATATATATATATATATATATATATATATATATATATATATATATATATATTTATATATATATATATATATATATATATATATATATATATATATATATATATATATATATATATATATATATATATATTATACACGCAAATAGAGTGGATAGCCTGTGGGAACTCTAATGATACAACTACATACACTCTTTTGCCCCCCTCCCCCTCCCTCTCTTCCTCTCTTTCTCTTGTCTATTTATCTATATATTTATTTATATAATCTATATAAACACATTCTCTCTCTCTCTCTCTCTTTCGCTCTCTCTCTCACTCTTTTTCTCTATCTATCTATCCATCTATCTATCTATTTTTTTTCTCTCTCACTCTCTCTCTCTTTCTCTATCTATCTATCTATCTATCTCTTTCTCTCTTTCTCTCTTTCGCTCTCTCTCTCTCTCTCTCTCTCTCTCTCTCTCTCTCTCTCTCTCTCTCTCTCTCTCTCTCTCTCTCTCTCTCTCTCTCTCTCTCTCTCTCTCTCTCTCTCTCTCTCTCTCTCTCTCTCTCTCTCTCTTTCTCTCCCTACTTCTCTCTCTCTCTCTCTCTCTTTCTCTCCCCCCCCCCCTCTCTCTCTCTCTCTATCTATCTATCTATCTATCTATCTATCTATCTCTTTCTCTCTCTCTCTCTTCATCTAATTCCTCTCCATTCTTATCTTCTTCTTCCTCTTCTTCTAATCAATTTTAAAAAAACAAAAAAAAAAAACATTCGCGTGAGAAATAACACCCAGTTGCATTTACTAGACCCCGTCATGGCAAAAGGTGATCTAGAACGATGCAATATCACTTAAAAAAAAACAAAAAAAAACATTCGTGCGAGAAATAACACCCAGTTGCATTTACTAGACCCCGTCATGGCAAAAGGTGATCTAGAACGATGCAATGCCTTTGTGCAATATTTTTTTTCTGTCCTGCAACATTTTCTCTTTGTGTTCCTGTCATTGATTACCAATTGATTGCTGCAATGAGGAAAATGATGATGATGACCAAGATAAGGCAGGGTTTTTTTGTTTATTTTTTTCTCTCTCTCTTTTCGTATGTACATAGATCACATATGTTGATAGTGTGTTTGTTTGTTTGTTTGTCTGTTTGTTTACCTCGATTCGATGGGAAATATCGAGACAGGAGAAGATTGTGAGTCCCACTCAAGAAAAAGACCTACTTATTACATACGTCTAAAACATATTTACATTCCTTTACATCCCCAGATATATCAAAACAAAAGGACTTTTCTTTTCCCCTCGGTCAAATACAACACACAAAGTTTACAGAGGGCAATTTCCATCTTCTCTTCCATTTTCTTCAAGATCATACTGGGGACAAGGTATCTGCATCTGACCTCCGGATCTGTCGCATCTGCTAGTTAAACTCTTCGGGAAAAGAAAATGTATTCCTTGTCCTGTAAGTAGAGACCTTACGC
>BOPN01001910.1:112500-117500 GCA_017312705.2 Penaeus japonicus
TCCCTTGCTTTCTATCGTTGATTTTGTTTTTATTTTACTCTCTCTCTCTCTCTCTCTCTCTTTCTGTTTCCCTTGCTTTCTATCGTTGATTTTGTTTTTGTTTTACTCTCTCTCTCTCTCTCTCTCTCTCTCTCTCTCTCTCTCTCTCTCTCTCTCTCTCTCTCTCTCTCTCTCTCTCTCTCTCTCTCTCTCTCTCTCTCTCTCTCTCTCTCTCTCTCTCTCTCTCTCTCTCTCTCTCTCTCTTTCTTCTTCCATTCTCCTTCCAGCACTATGTATATGTTAATTTGAGACTTTACACCTGTAGATTTGGCTTCCAAAGAGTCTTAACTCTGCTTTAAATAGCTACTATTACCATCCGCTCCCCCGCACCCCCTCTCTCTCTCTCTCTCTCTCTCTCTCTCTCTCTCTCTCTCTCTCTCTCTCTCTCTCTCTCTCTCTCTCTCTCTCTCTCTCTCTCTCTCTCTCTCTGTCTATCTATCTTTGTTTCTCTCCCTCTCCCTCTCCCTCCTCTCTTCCTCGCCCTCCCCCCTCTCTCTCCCTCATCCCCCCTTCTCTCTACCTCTTCCTCACCCATATCTCCCTCCTCTCTACCTCCCCCTCCCCCCCTCACCCCGACCTCTCCTTCACTTTTTCTCCCCCACCCTCCTCTCTACCTCTTCCTCTCCATATCTACTTCCTTTCTTCCTCCCCCCTCATCCAGCCCTCTCCCTCACTTTTTCTCCCCCACCCTCCTCTCTACCTCTTCCTCCCTATATCTCCCTCTTCTCTACCTCTTCCTCACCCCATCACCTCGCCCATTTTTCCTCACTTTTTTATCCCCCACCCTCCTCTCTTCCTCCTCCCTCCCCCCTCATCCCGCCCTCTCCCCTTCACCTTTTCTCCCCCACCCTCCTCTCTACTTCTTCCTCCCCATATCTCCCTCCTCTCTTCCTTCCCCCCTCCCCCCCTCCCCCCACCCTCTCCCTCACTTTTTCTCCTCCACCCTCCTCTCTACCTCTTCCTCCCCCTCACCCCCTTACCCCCTCCCCCCCGCCCTCTCCCTCATCTTTTCTCCCCTACCCTCCTCTCTACCTCTTCCTCCCCCCTCACCCCTCCCCCCTCACCCCCTTCCCCCGCCCTCTCCCTCACTTTTTCTCCCCAAACTTTTCCTCCACCTCTCCCTCACCCATATCTCCATCCTCTCTTCCTCCCCCTCACCCCGCCCTCTCCCTCACCTTTTCTCCCCACCCTCCTCTCTACCTCTTCCTCCCCCCTCACCCCCTTACCCCCTCACCCCTCACCCCCGCCCTCTCCCTCACTTTTTCTCCCCAAACTTTTCCTCCCCCTCTCAGCCTCCAAGTCTCCTGAACGTCTTGGCAAAACGTCATTATTCTTAAGTACGAAGCTACTGTCCTTAAAAATCTTTTCTTCTTGAGTGTCGAACATTTACTTAAACTTGAGAGTTCTTGAACTGTTACGATTGTTTCTTCTCTCTCTCTCTCTCTCTCTCCTTCTTGTTTTTTTATTATTCTGTTGCTCACTTTATCACTTTATCTTTCTCTCTCTCTCTCTCTTTCTTTCTCTCTCTCTCTCTCTCTCTCTCTCTCTTTTATTATTCTGTTGCTCACTTTATCACTTTATCTTTCTCTCTCTCTCTCTCTCTCTCTCTCTCTCTCTCTTTTATTATTCTGTTGCTCACTTTATCACTTTATCTTTCTCTCTCTCTCTCTCTCTCTCTCTCTCTCTCTCTTTTCTATTCTCTCTCACTTTCTCTCTTTATCTCTCTCTCTCTCTCTCTCTCTCTCTCTCTCTCTCTCTCTCTCTCTCTCTCTCTCTCTCTCTCTCTCTCTCTCTCTCTCTCTCTCTCTCTCTCTCTCTCTCTCTCTCTCTCTCTCTCTCTCTCTCTCTCTCTCTCTCTCTCTCTCTCTATCTCCTTTCTCCCATTCCATTGCTCCTTTCAGCACTTAGTGACCGCCCATTCAACTTGCATAGAATAATGGCCAGGAGAAGTTGAATGCATGAAAGGGGAAGGGAGAGAGAGAGAGAGAGAGAGAGAGAGAGAGAGAGAGAGAGAGAGAGAGAGAGAGAGAGAGAGAGAGAGAGAGAGAGAGAGAGAGAGAGATGGATAGAGAGAAAGTGACAGACAGACAGACAGACAGACTGAGAGAGAAAGATTACCAACCAATGCATTTAACACTCCCAACCCATATCCATTAGTGAGTTAGTTTAGAACATTACTACATCACAAACGACCCTCCATAACATATTCAGATCATTTGCTCCATCATTAGGTTACGTCATCACATCACGACGAAAGGGGAAACTAAAGTAATTATTGATCAGAGAGAGAGACACCTTTGTTCTGTGAAAAATATGGTGGATGAATCTTTTGAATGAAGACTGGATGAATAGGAAAATAATGAGCTTGTTTTTTTTTTTCTCTCTCTCTCCTTCTTCCTCCTCTATTTTCTTCTGTATTTAAAGAGAAGGAAGAGGGAATTATGATGAGACTGGTGTTTAAGGAACGAAGAGGGGAGGGAGAGAATGGTTAGGAAAGGATGGATGGGATGTTCAGGGGAATTGGGATGTTATATGTACACTTGTTCAGGTGTGTATGGACATACGCAGACACATGCACGCACATATATATAAACATATATACATATATATATACATATATATATATAGATATAGATATAGATATATATATATATATATATATATATATATATATATATATATATATATAGATGTGTGTGTGTGTATATATATATATACATATACATATAGATAGATAGATATAGATATATATGTATATATATACTGTGTATATATATATATATATATATATATATATATATATATATATATATATATATCCATATATACACATATGTATATATGGATATATTTGTATATACAGAATATATATATATATTTTTTTTTTTTTTCAGAGAGGAAACAAAATAAGAGAGAGATAGAGAGAGACGAAAAGCAACGAACGTCTTGTCGAATATGTTTTCTTGAAGTAGAATATTCTCAACACATTCTTTTCAACGTCTTTTGTGCTTTATGGGAGTTTTATGGAGAAATACAGTCAATGCTTTCGTATTTTCTTCGGAGGAGGAAGGTGGGAAAAAAGTGAAATGTATATGGACTACGGTTTTAAAGTGATGATGGCATCATTTTCTCTCTTTCTCTCTCTCTCGTATTCTTTCTCTTTTTCTCTCTCTTTCTTTCTTTCTTTCTCCGTCTCTCTCATTCTCTTTATCTATCTATTTGTCTGTCTATCTATCTCTCCTTTCATCTCCCCCTCTCTCTGTCTCTTGGTAAAGATTTTTTTTATCTAAATAAACTTGTCAAAGTCAAAGTCTCTCTCTCTCTTTCTCTTTCTCCGTCTCTCTCTCTATCTATCTATCTCTCTTTCCATCTCCCTCTCGGTGAGGATTTTCTCTCAATAAACTTGTCAAGTCTCTCTCTCTCTCTCTCTCTCTCTCTCTCTTTCTCTCTCTCTCTCTCTCTCTCTATCTATCTTTCTCTCTTTCTCTATCTATCTTTCTATCTCCTTCTCCCTCTCTCTCTCTCCGTCACTCTCTCTCACTCGCCTCTCCAACTGCACTCTCGCTCTCCCGCAGGAAAAGCCTCCGCGTGGTGCTGACAGAACTGAAATTCCCGTTTTCACATGTCAAATATACCACTTCCGCGGACGGGAATGTAGCGCAGGTGCAAAGTAAGACCGCGGTGTCTGTTGCTGAAATTTGTAAGAAGAATTGAGGTGGAGATGAGAAAACTAATGCTAGTGGAAGAGGTGAAACATTGAGGTGGAGATGAGAAAATTAATGCTTGTGGAAGAGGTAAGTAAAGGGGGTGAGTAGGGTAGATGGATAAAGGTAGGGAGGGAGAGGGGATATAAAGGGAGGGAAGAGGGATAGGGTGTAGGGGGGAGGGAGAGGGAGGGAGAGAGGGAGAGGCAAACGCAGAGTGGGATCGAAAGAATGAGAGAGAGAGAGAGAAAAGAAAGAGAGAGAGAGAGAGAGAGAGAGAGAGAGAGAGAGAGAGAGAGAGATTTTTTCCACCGTTAAACTGATCATTTTTGAGCCATCATTTTTGACTCTAATGATTACACCTGGCTGCAAATTATCATGTATTTTCATTAAGTTATGTTATAATTATATGGATAAAACAAAAATCATTTCATTTGCTTAAAAAACTAACGAAGAATACGTCTCTTTTACTAACATACACATCGTTTCCTAATGAACGCCATCTATCGGCCAATCCGCATACTAATCGACACGTGTAAACAAGAAGATAAAATGGAAGATCAAAGGATACCGCGTGTATCTTTTAATCCCGCTTAATCCTGACATCACAAGAAGCATCGATCATTATATCCTAGCGACAAGAATGGGACATAATATAAACTAACCAAGGAGTGACATTATGTTGCCGTAGGTACGCTAATTAAGCCATGACGTGCATATAAATGACGATATTCTTAACATCCCTCCGTGTTAAAAATACATTGGACAATTCCGAAGATTTTACTAGTCTTACGGAACATTCATATTGTCTTTATTAGATACGACAGATTTTTTTATTTTTTATTATCATTATTATTATTATTTTATTTTGAGGAGGGGGAGGGGGGAGGTTCCATTTAGAGAGCTGGTTTAGATTCAATATTAGAGCCCTTAAATTTCCCATTCCATTTTTATATGATTATACATTTATCCACCTTATGTCTATCTATCTATCTATGTCTTCACCTATCTATCAATCCATTATTTCATAAATCTATCTATTTCTTATTAATTTACCTAAACATCTATTGTATCCTTTATGCTAGATACCTAACGCCTGTACATAAGAATTCTCCCAAAATAAAGATACATATTCAAAAATTCTTATATCTATCTATCCCATTTCTTCCAATATCTATCTATTTATCTACCTATCTGCCTATCTATCTATCTCTCTATCATCTATCTATCTATCTATCTATCGCTTCATCTATCCCT
>BOPN01001910.1:135000-137500 GCA_017312705.2 Penaeus japonicus
TTGATAAACACTTTTTTCAAAATATATATGTATTCGTTAGAATATCAGTGAAAATTATAAGTTTTATATTGTATTTTCTTAATGTGTTTAGTTTTCTTTGACCTTATATATACTTTTCTCTCTCTCTCTCTCTCTCTCTCTCTCTCTCTCTCTCTCTCTCTCTCTCTCTCTCTCTCTCTCTCTCTCTCTCTCTCTCTCTCTCTCTCTTTCATGTGATAATTAACTTCAATCTTTTAAAACTTCGTTTATGAACGACAGTCGAACATAATTCTTGTTTAAAAAAAGGTGATAAGCTTATGATTGATTTATTAAATACTTAGTTTATTGGCGTTAATTGTATATTGATAAATTAATTTCAGATGCCGAACAGGATATTTTTCCATACTATAATTAACCTAATGACTAATATTAGTTCAACATAAGCAGATTAATTACATCTAATATCCTTATTAACGAGGATGCAAATAGCGTGAATGATTCTTCTTACAGTCATTAAGATGAATGAATTAAGAAATTTAAACAACAATAGAACCAATCAAGAATGTAAATCAAATTAAAAGGAAAGAAATTGACAAAGGCAAAAGTGAAGAAAAAAAAAATGATAAAGACAATAGTGACAAAAATGGATAAAGGCAAAAGTGACAAAAAGTCTATAATTAAAGAGTTGGAGATATATAATGACCGATTTACAACTTCATTACTTAGATCTCGGTGGTACAGTCGGCAAAGTATCTAACTCTCTTTTCAGGTTAGTTCCAGCGTCGGAGGTTCCCGGGTTCGAGGCCAGAAAAATCTTTCCTCGGGAAAAGTTAACAGGTGTCCTCGGCACTTGCTCGTGTTTGGCGGTTCACGAGCGTTCTCTTCGGAGATAACGTCCCCCACTCGAGGTCAAAGGTCATTCCGGTCGGCAGTCACGCAGGGAAGGCAGCACAGGCCTCTAGATTATAAATGTGTTCAAATCTGTATGAGGTTCTGATTGGGTGGTTGTTTTGCACTGATTTACGATCAATTTTGAGCAGAAAGACTTTGGTTATTCAGATCATATGAAACTTTCCTCGAGACTTTATTATTTCACTCTTATTTATTTGATTTTTAAATAGTAATAATACTGATTATTTTGAAACAACAAAAGTCATAATGATAATGATAATAATCATATTCAGGATAATGATTGTTATGATGAGGATGATAATAACGATGATAATAATAATGATCCTAACTGTCAATAACAACAACAATAATAACAACAATAATAACAACAATGATGATAATACAAATACACATAAATACACAAAGGCAGAAATAGTTGAAATACAATAAGAAAAGAAGTCATGCAACATACAGTTTGCAAGCCTTAGTTCATATCCATTTAACCTGACGACAGACACTGAAATATATTTGGAACTTCCGGCTATGCTTGTTGAGGAAAGAGTGTCAGATTTCAGAAAAGTCAGAAAAGAGTTATTTGGACACGTGTGTGTGTGTTTGTGTGTGTGTGTGTATGTGTGTGTGTGTGTGTGTGTGTGTGTGTGTGTTTGTGCACGTACTGCATGTGTATCTATATGCATAAGTTACTTCCATCTAACACGGTACTCAATAATAAGTATATAAACGATACAAAATATATGATTTTCCATTTAACGATACACAAAATCCTAAATACACTTTGCTCAGTAGAAAAAAATAATAATGTTGCTATGTAACTCATCTGTTTGAACCCCGGCTTCCACTTAACAACTATTAGAATTTAAATAATTTAAGAGTGAATGTATAAAGTTGTCAGATATTATTTTATGGTTACTGATTGTATCTCATTTGATGTGCAAGCGTGTACATGGGTGATGTGTGTGTGTGTGTGTGTGTGTGTTTGTGTGTGTGTGTGTGTGTTAGTGAGTGAGTGAGTGAGTGAATGAGTGAGTGAGTAAATAAGTGAGTGAGTGTGTGTGTGTGTGTGAGTGTTTGTGTGTGTGTTTGTGTGTGTGTGTGTGAGTGGATGAGTGAGTGAGTGAGTGTGTGAGTGAGTGAATGTGTGTGTAAGAGTGTGTATATGTGTGTTGGTGTGAGTGTGTATTTCTTCAACTATATTTGACCGTCGATCCCACATAATATAACTGGATGCATTAAATCGCCCAAATTGTAAAAAAAAAAAAAAAAAAAAAAATATATATATATATATATATATATATATATATATAATAATAATAATAATAATAATCTATTATCTCATCTCTTAGATTAAATCCTCTAATCACATCTCCACAGTGCCATTAGTTATTATGGATATAAACAAAATAAACTAAAAACAAAGCTGTTGTTTCCCTTATGAATTCCAATTAATTAAAAACTCCAACTAAAACACGAAATAACTACGAATGACGTCACGCCTAGAGAACGCGGGGATAAGTCAATTTTTGACGTTAAGATAATACTTACTAACTACGCTCATGTCATAAAGTTTAATTGAATAAAGAAATATCAGGAAACATCAATTAAAGAAATA
>BOPN01001910.1:145000-147500 GCA_017312705.2 Penaeus japonicus
TCATCATTAACATCATAATCATTACCATCAACACCATAATCATCACCATTAACACCATAAGCAACTCCCCTCATCATCATCACAATAATCATCACCACTAACACCCTCATCATCAACACCATCATCATCACAATAATCACCACCACTATCACCCTCATCATCAACACCATAATCATCACCATCAACACCATAAGCATCACCACTAATACCCTCATCATCATCACCATAATCATCACCACTAACACCCTCATCATCATCACCATAATCATCACCATCAACACCATAAGCATCACCATGATCATCACCATCAACCCCATAATCACCACCAACACCCTCATCATCAACACCATAATCACCATCAACACCATAAGCATCACAATAATCATCACCATCAACCCCATAATCACCATCAACACCACAATCATCACCATCAACACCATACTCATCACCATCAACACCATAATCATCCTCATCAACACCATAATCATCACCACCAACACCATACTCACCACCATCAACACCATAATCATCACCACCAACACCATACTCATCACCATCAACACCATAAGCATCATAATCATCACCATCAACCCCATAATCACCACCAACACCCTCATCATCAACACCATAATCATCACCATCAACCCCATAATCACCACCAACACCATACTCATCACCATCAACACCATAATCACCACCAACACCATAATCATCACCACCAACACCATACTCATCACCACCAACACCATACTCATCACCATACTCATCACCACCAACACCATACTCATCACCACCAACACCATACTCATCATCAACAACCCCATAATCACCATCAACACCACAATCATCACCATTAACACCATACTCATCACCATCCTCATCCTCCTCTGACTCACCTGCAGAAGAACCGATGACGACATACAGCGAGCCGCGTCCGTTTCCCTCGTCGTCTGACCTTTTGACTTCGTCCTCCTTCGCCGATTGCAGAGCAGGATGCAGAGTTGCTCGGGCGTCCGGATGCGCGAGGTAAGGGAGAGAGACGGTGTACAGACCCCTATCCGGGCCTCGAGTGTTGTCTCCGAGGACCGGTAGTCTTATCCGGAGGCCGTAGTCTTCGGGCGGGGAATCGGACGCTGGGATCGAGGAGGCCTTGTTCAGGCGCGTTTTGGGAGGCAGTTTCGGCGGCTTTTCTTCGGCGAGCGGCGAGGAGCGGAAGAAGGCCCTGAGGGAGCCCGTCGCTCTGCCTCGTTTCTCGAGAGTGCCTCCTCCTCCTCCTCCTCCTCCTCCTCCGCCCTCGGAAGAGTCTTGGAGGTCGTCCTCCGGGCAGAGCGTTGCCGTGGAGGAGGAGGGACTCGTACCTTCGCTCTTCTGCGAGTGGAGGAACAGCTTGAGGTCCTCCGCGAGGATCTTGGGCTTCCTGTCGGCGACGGAGCCCCGCGGGCCGACGGGTGGAGGCGAGTCCTGCTCCTCGCCAGAGCCATCGTGTCTGAATGCTGTCACGGCCTCGTCTTCGTCTTCGTCGGGTGCCTGGCCTCCCACTGTGGCGTAGATGGGTTCCTCGAACCAGCTGTCTTGATTCCAGGCCGGCGAG
This sequence comes from Penaeus japonicus, assembly GCA_017312705.2. Taxonomy (NCBI): domain Eukaryota; kingdom Metazoa; phylum Arthropoda; class Malacostraca; order Decapoda; family Penaeidae; genus Penaeus; species Penaeus japonicus. The sequence continues at coordinate 146,592 of BOPN01001910.1, forward strand.
GCGGCCCAGGGTGAGGGGTCGTCGACGCCGGCCTCTCGGAGGGCGCACTCGAACACGTTCTCGTAGGTGGGCTCGGCCGCCCCCGGGTCGGACGTGTTAGCGTAGATGGTGGCGCTACTGCACCGGCTGCACGAGCGACTCGTCCTCCACAATTCGCGGTTCCAGAGGCGCTCGTCCTCCAACTCAGCCTCCTCGTCGGCCAGGTCCTTGGGGCTCATCCTTGAAGTCGCATCCGTGAACGCCCAAGCCTTCCCGTTCCCTCCTGGAGCCGCGGGGCGCCACTGGGAGCTGGGTTCTCTGATCATGGTTTCCGTCAGGAAGACCCGGCCCGTGGGGCTTGGCTCGCCCTCAGGAATATCTTGCCTTGGATGGGACGCCGCTCTTTGGCCGTAGAGCCGGAGGTCGCTGGCCACTTGGTACGCGGAGGGCAAGGTCGGGGAGCAGTGCTCTGAAGGGGACTCCGGAGAGGCGAGCTCGGGGGGATGGCGGGGCGTCTCGGCCGCGATCGGGGGCGGCTTCCACCTGCCGCTCGAGCGACGCGGGTCGGCGGCGTCGTCGAAGTAGACAGCCGTGGGTCCGCATGGGGAAGACATGCACGAGGGATGGCGAAGGATGCTGCACTCCGTCCTCCCGTCAGACTCGTCTAGGGACGTCAGGCTCCTGTCGCTGAGGGAATCACGATGGCCATGAGGGTCAGGACAGACAGCTCTCCCTCCAGGAGTGGCCATGAGAGCCCGTCGCGCCTTCCCACGCCCCTCGCCTTCGCCATCGTCAGAGGGAGCCACGGGGATGGAGAAGGAGGAGGCCCCTTTCCCGAAGTCCCCCCACGCATCCTCCTTTTCCCTCTCCTTCGTTCCCTCAATTCCCTGGCGACCTGTGCAAGGGCCACTGTCACCTCCTGCTTCCCGA
>BOPN01001910.1:157411-169911 GCA_017312705.2 Penaeus japonicus
TTCTTTTTTTTTTGTCTCGTTGTTGTTGCGTTTTTTTTTGTTTGTTTGGGCTTTGGTTGTTGTTGTTTTTTTCTCGTTAGCGTTTTGGTCTTGGTCTTTGTCGGAGTCGTTGTTTGATGGTATCGTCGTCGTGGTTTTATCATTATCATTGGTGTTACTTTATCGTCAGCATTGTTGTTGTTATTATTACTATTAGTAGTAGTAGTAGCAGCAGCAGCAGCAGTAGCAACAGTAACAGCAGCAGAGTAACAGCAGCAATAGTAGCAGGGATCGTAGTAGTAGTACTAATGGTAGAAGTTGCAACAGTAGTAATGATAGTAACAGAAGTGGCAATGGTGACAGTTGTAGTAGTGGTAGTGGTGGTGATAGTAGTAGTAGTAGAAGTAGTAGTAGTAGTAGTAGAAGTCGTAGTAGAAATAGCAGCAGCAGTAGTGGTGTCATTGGAATTTTCATTTGTTATTACAACTTTCTATTAGTCTTCTTTTATTGCTGTCACTCTCTTAATCCTCAAAGAACTCATTCAGCTCCGATAACCAATAAATTCGAACAGGCAATAAAGACAGGCAATAGTGGGGAAAAAAGACAAGCACAGATGGAGATAAAAGCTCAAAAATCTGGAATTCCCCCTCTCTCGCTTTCCCTTTTTCAAATTCGGGAAAATGAAGAGCAACCGGGAAAAAAATTGAACTCAAACATGATTTACCAATTTCGTGCAGTTTAATTTTTCACGTGACAGGAGACTTTGACTGCCAAAGACTTTCCGTGCGGCTTCATGCGAATGTCATACGACCCGGTTCGAAATTCGGTTTTAATGTTCTGTGGGAGAGTTTTTTTTTTTTTTTTTTTTTTTTTTTTTTGAGGTGGGGGGGGGGGGGTGACGTGGTTAGAGGGTTTCGCTTCTGTGTGATTATATGGTGTTTGTTTCATATGTCTTTTATCATTTTTATTATTTTTTTTTTTACTGTATGTTTGTTGGTATTGCTGTTGTTTTTTTTTATTGTTCATTCGAGTCTCCTCAATCGATAGCGCATTGTTGCAAGAAGGTATTACTGAAAGTATATGATGTCGTTTTGATGTTGAATATGTATTAGATTAATAGTTAAAAAGAATTCGATACGAGAAGGCAAAATGTGAATGAGATGAATGGCTAATAGGATTATGTTCTTTTTTGTGATAATGGTATAAGAACGATTGTAAATCTTGAAAAAGCGACCAGTAAGAACTTCATATCATTGTACAAATTTTATCACCTAAGTACAATTTCCTCATTTCTCTATCCATGCAATGTGAATATCATGCATATCCGACCAAGAGCGACACATCACAAATGATAGACCCATGGTAATAAGACCCATACCGATACCCGATTCGAATGCGCTGTTTACACAAGCTTATCCTGCTGCCCCATGGTCCACGCACCATCCCCAATTCTACAGCTTACAGTCGAGACACCGTTGACGGGCGCCCATGATACAGGGAGCTCGTGTTGACAGGAGTTGCCACTTGCCTCGTCGCCTCGAAGATTGCCAAACCCGGAGAGAGAGAAAATGGCAGACTAGAGAGAGAAAAAGGCAGACCGGAGAGAGAAAAAAGGCAGACCAGAGAAAAAAAAGGTGCCAATAAAAGACATGTTTTGGCAGATTGTGGAGCCTTGTTTGGGGAAGATGACATTACCATATCACAAAGGACTTTGAACCGTCGTGTCGACAGCGAAGGTTAGGTGAGAGAGAGAGAGAGAGAAAGAAAAAAAAAGTTACTAGGTTAACAGACACAGGGACATTACTATAGTAGATCGATAGCAAATGTAAAATCAATAGACCAGCATTGTACTCATAGTATACAGGTATGAACAAAGAAGCCTTGATATGGGGAATATACAGACCAAGCAAGCACGGCAGCTGTCAAAGCTATACCTGTCACAGCTGAAATGGACAGAAAAGACAGACACAGAGTTAACAGAGAAACGAAGGCATTGCGTAGATTTGCAGATAACCGAACGTACGTAAGTAGATGGTCGCGAAGCACAGCACATGGCAAATGCTCATTATTATGCATATTACATAAAGTCCGTTGCTTCCATGGAGTTTACGCTGCTGCTAACCCGGGTACCAGGTTCATGCTGCATCACCCGTGTGGCCAACTGAAACGGGTTCATTTGTAAAATAAAAAAAGAAAAATGAACTGTGTTTTTACGGTGTATATATATATTTACCTGCGTAAGCGTTTTTTTCCCCCCGTACGTCCATGTAAATAAGTGAGTAAACGTACTGTATATATGTGTAGGAGGAATGTATGTGTATTCTACCCCTCTCTCTCTCCTCTCTCTCTCTCTCTCTCTCTCTCTCCTCTCTCTCCTCTCTCTCCTCTCTCTCCTCTCTCTCCTCTCTCTTCTCTCTCTCTCTCTCTCTCTCTCTCTCTCTCTCTCTCTCTCTCTCTCTCTCTCTCTCTCTCTCTCTCTCTCTCTCTCTCTCTCTCTCTCTCTCTCTCTCTCTCTCTCTCTCTCTCTCTCTCTCTCTCTCTCTCTTTCTCTCTCTCTCTCTCTCTCTCTCTCTCTCTCTCTCTCTCTCTCTCTCTCTCTCTCTCCCTCTCTCTCTCTCTCTCTCTCTCTCTCTCTCTCTCTCTCTCTCTCTCTCTCTCTCTCTCTCTCTCTCTCTCTTCTCTCTCTCTCTCTCTCCCTCTCTCCCTCCCTCCTCTCTCTCTCCTCTCTCCTCTCTCCTCTCTCTCCTCTCTCCCTCTCTTCTCTCTCTTCTCTCTTCTCTCTTCTCTCTTCTCTCTTCTCTCTTCTCTCTTCTCTCTCTCTCTCTCTCTCTCTCTCTCTCTCTCTCTCTCTCTCTCTCTCTCTCTCTCTCTCTCTCTCTCTCTCTCTTCCTCTCTCCCTCCCCGCCTCCTTCCTTTTAACTTCCTTCCCGCATTGCCCTTTGCCCTCCTGCCCTTCCTCGGGTAGCCAGCTGTCCCCAATAAGCGTGATGTACAGTACCGCTAGACCCCCTGTCTGGCCGGGCCGGCGCCGGAGATATTGACCACGTCCATGCTGTCCCCTGCACCTTCCCGTTCAGCACGCACGCCACACGCGCCCTCTGACGTCACATCTACACCTTGAGGAGATCCTACACCATCTGCCAATCGTGTTCCGAGTCTGGCGTTCGAACCAACCACTCACAACTTGCCAGCGTATAGTTTTTGGCGATCGTTGCTGTAAATCGCCCTCTTGCTTTTTTTTTTTTTTTTTTTTTTTTAATTTCTTTTATTTGCAGGAAACGTCCATCGTTCTCACTCTTTTTGGAGAGAAGGATGTCGTGACCTGACCGTAGGAATATTTACGTCTGTGTTGACTAGAACCGTGACGCGACCTGTGTTTCTTTCCTCTTTGTGTTTGTCTGCCGTTCTTATTTTTTTGAGATTTTGAACTGTTTTTTTTATATATATATTTTATATATTTTTTTTCGTTGTCGACCGACCTATTCACAAAGTTCTAGAACGAGTAAAGGGACATGGCACACTGTTGCTTGCTTCCCTTACCCTACACATCTTCCCCCCCATCCTCGTGGGCGGTCACACTCGACTGCTTTATCTATCTATCTATCCCTCGACTGCTCTATCTATCTATCTATCTATCTATCCCTCGACTGCTCTATCTATTTATCTATCCCTCGACTGCTCTATCTATCTATCTATCTATCTATCCCTCGACTGCTCTATCTATCTATCTATCTATCTATCCCTCGACTGCTCTATCTATCTATCTATCTATCTATCTATCTATCTAGCTATCATCTATCCCTTGACTGCTCTATCTATCTATCTACCCATCTATCTATCTATCTCTCTATCTATCCCTCGACTGCTCTATCTATCTATCTATCTATCCCTCGTCTGCTCTATCTATCTATCTATCTATCTATCCCTCTACTGCTCTATCTATCTATCTATCTATCCCTCGACTGCTCTATCTATCTATCTATCTATCTATCCCTCGACTGCTCTATCTATCTATCTATCTATCTATCCCTCGACTGCTCTATCTATCTATCTATCTATCCCTCGTCTGCTCTATCTATCTATCTATCTATCCCTCGACTACTCTATCTATCTATCTATCTATCCCTCGACTGCTCTATCTATCTATCTATCTATCTATCTATCCCTCGACTGCTCTATCTATCTATCTATCTATCTATCTATCCCTCGACTGCTCTATCTATCTATCTATCCCTCGACTGCTCTATCTATCTATCTATCTATCTATCTATCTATCCCTCGACTGCTCTATCTATCTATCTATCTATCCCTCGACTGCTCTATCTATCTATCTATCTATCTATCTATCCCTCGACTGCTCTATCTATCTATCTATCTATCTATCTATCCCTCGACTGCTCTATCTATCTATCTATCTATCCCTCGACTGCTCTATCTATCTATCTATCTATCTATCTATCCCTCGACTGCTCTATCTATCTATCTATCTATCTATCTATCCCTCGACTGCTCTATCTATCTATCTATCTATCCCTCGACTGCTCTATCTATCTATCTATCTATCTATCTATCCCTCGACTACTCTATCTATCTATCTATCCCCGACTGCTCTATCTATCTATCTATCTATCTATCCCTCGACTGCTCTATCTATCTATCTATCTATCTATCTATCCCTCGACTGCTCTATCTATCTATCTATCTATCTATCTATCTATCCCTCGACTGCTCTATCTATCTATCTATCTATCTATCTATCCCTCGACTGCTCTATCTATCTATCTATCTATCTATCTATCTATCTATCCCTCGACTGCTCTATCTATCTATCTATCTATCTATCTATCCCTCGACTGCTCTATCTATCTATCTATCTATCCCTCGACTGCTCTATCTATCTATCTATCTATCCCTCGACTGCTCTATCTATCTATCTATCTATCTATCTATCCCTCGACTACTCTATCTATCTATCTATCTATCCCTCGACTGCTCTATCTATCTATCTATCTATCTATCCCTCGACTGCTCTATCTATCTATCTATCTATCTATCTATCTATCCCTCTATCTCTCTATCTATCTATCTATCTATCTATCCCTCGACTGCTCTATCTATCTATCTATCTATCCCTCGACTGCTCTCTATCTATCTATCTATCTATCCCTCGACTGCTCTATCTATCTATATCTATCTATCTATCCCTCGACTGCTCTATCTATCTATCTATCTATCTATCCCTCGACTGCTTTATCTATCTATCTATCTAACTATCTATCTATCTATCCCTCGACTGCTCTATCTATCTATCTTTCTATCTATCCCTCGACTGCTCTATCTATCTATCTATCTATCTATCTATCCCTCGACTGCTCTATCTATCTATCTATCTATCTATCTATCCCTCGACTGCTCTATCTATCTATCTATCTATCTATCTATCCCTCGACTGCTCTATCTATCTATCTATCTATCTATCTATCCCTCGACTGCTCTATCTATCTATCTATCTATCTATCTATCCCTCGACTGCTCTATCTATCTATCTATCTATCTATCTATCCCTCGACTGCTCTATCTATCTATCTATCTATCCCTCGACTGCTCTATCTATCTATCTATCTATCTATCTATCTATCTATCTATCTACCCCTCGAGTGCGTACGGTCCATTCTCGCTTAGCTTGGCGTGGAAACCCCCTTGCATGTTTGACTATCGTGGCGATGGTTGGGAATTAGCCGAAAGATGGGGGTGAACGTGTGTTAGTTTATGGTTATGGGTGTAGGTGGGTGTGTTTTTATGTGTATTGGGGTTTCTTGTTGTGTCTTTTGGTTCAGGTCTGTACTTGTATCTGTGCTTTTGTTGTTGTTGTTGTTGTTGTTTCGTAGAAGGACGTGTATATTAGGATTATTCTAGATATTGGTATTAATGATAACAAATAAATAAATAAATATAAAGCACAAGCAAACACTTAACCTTATCCTTCCCACCTCCACCCTATCACCCCCTCCACCCCTCCACCCTACCACCACCCCCTCCCCTCCTCCCCTCCACCCCACCACCACCACCACCACGCACACATAACCCATCCGCACACAAACACAGCCACGGAACGCACGGACAAAAGACGCATTCAGAGTCAACCAAATTTGGCGATTCTTGCAACGCAGTAGTAGCATTCATTAACTCCACAAAATCAATCTCATCTGCGGTACACCGTTGGTCGTCCATGCAGCTTCCTGTCACACGAGTTGCACGATGATTCACGGAAACCGGAAAGATAAGCGGAGGAGAGAGGCAGGAGGGAGTGAGGGGGGGAGGGGAGGGGGAATGGGAAGGGGAGGGAGAGAGAGAGGGGGGAAGGGGAGGGGGAGAAGGGGAGGGAGAGGGAGGAAGAGGAAGAGAGAGGGGGAGAGGGAGGGGGGGAGGGAGGGAAGGAAGGAGGGAGAAGAGTGGAAGGAGAGGGAGGGAGGAGGAGAGAGAGGGGGAGAAGGAAGGAGGGAGAGGATTGGAAGGAGAGGGAGAGGAAGTGGAGGGAGTTGAAGGAGAGGGAGAGGAAAGAGGGGGGTGAATTGAAAGAGATGGAACGGGAAGGAACAGGAGGAGGAAAAGGGTAAGATGATGAAGAGGGACGGGGGGAGAGGGAGGGAGGTGGAAGGGGTAAGGGGTAAAGAAGAAGAAGAAGAAGAAGAAGAAGAAGAAGAAGAAGAAGAAGAAGAAGAAGAAGAAGAAGAAGAAGAAGAAGAAGAAGAAGAAGAAGAAGAAGAAGAAGAAGAAGAAGAAGAAGAAGAAGAAGAAGAAGAAGAAGAAGAAGAAGAAGAAGAAGAAGAAGAAGAAGAAGAAGAAGAAGAAGAAGAAGAAGAAGAAGAAGAAGAAGAAGAAGAAGAAGAAGAAGAAGAAGAAGAAGAAGAAGAAGAAGAAGAAGAAGAAGAAGAAGAAGAAGAAGAAGAAGAAGAAGAAGAAGAAGAAGAAGAAGAAGAAGAAGAAGAAGAAGAAGAAGAAGAAGAAGAAGAAGAAGAAGAAGAAGAAGAAGAAGAAGAAGAAGAAGAAGAAGAAGAAGAAGAAGAAGAAGAAGAAGAAGAAGAAGAAGAAGAAGAAGAAGAAGAAGAAGAAGAAGAAGAAGAAGAAGAAGAAGAAGAAGAAGAAGAAGAAGAAGAAGAAGAAGAAGAAGAAGAAGAAGAAGAAGAAGAAGAAGAAGAAGAAGAAGAAGAAGAAGAAGAAGAAGAAGAAGAAGAAGAAGAAGAAGAAGAAGAAGAAGAAGAAGAAGAAGAAGAAGAAGAAGAAGAAGAAGAAGAAGAAGAAGAAGAAGAAGAAGAAGAAGAAGAAGAAGAAGAAGAAGAAGAAGAAGAAGAAGAAGAAGAAGAAGAAGAAGAAGAAGAAGAAGAAGAAGAAGAAGAAGAAGAAGAAGAAGAAGAAGAAGAAGAAGAAGAAGAAGAAGAAGAAGAAGAAGAAGAAGAAGAAGAAGAAGAAGAAGAAGAAGAAGAAGAAGAAGAAGAAGAAGAAGAAGAAGAAGAAGAAGAAGAAGAAGAAGAAGAAGAAGAAGAAGAAGAAGAAGAAGAAGAAGAAGAAGAAGAAGAAGAAGAAGAAGAAGAAGAAGAAGAAGAAGAAGAAGAAGAAGAAGAAGAAGAAGAAGAAGAAGAAGAAGAAGAAGAAGAAGAAGAAGAAGAAGAAGAAGAAGAAGAAGAAGAAGAAGAAGAAGAAGAAGAAGAAGAAGAAGAAGAAGAAGAAGAAGAAGAAGAAGAAGAAGAAGAAGAAGAAGAAGAAGAAGAAGAAGAAGAAGAAGAAGAAGAAGAAGAAGAAGAAGAAGAAGAAGAAGAAGAAGAAGAAGAAGAAGAAGAAGAAGAAGAAGAAGAAGAAGAAGAAGAAGAAGAAGAAGAAGAAGAAGAAGAAGAAGAAGAAGAAGAAGAAGAAGAAGAAGAAGAAGAAGAAGAAGAAGAAGAAGAAGAAGAAGAAGAAGAAGAAGAAGAAGAAGAAGAAGAAGAAGAAGAAGAAGAAGAAGAAGAAGAAGAAGAAGAAGAAGAAGAAGAAGAAGAAGAAGAAGAAGAAGAAGAAGAAGAAGAAGAAGAAGAAGAAGAAGAAGAAGAAGAAGAAGAAGAAGAAGAAGAAGAAGAAGAAGAAGAAGAAGAAGAAGAAGAAGAAGAAGAAGAAGAAGAAGAAGAAGAAGAAGAAGAAGAAGAAGAAGAAGAAGAAGAAGAAGAAGAAGAAGAAGAAGAAGAAGACGAAGACGAAGAAAAGAAGAAGAAGAAGGAGTAGGTGTAGGAGTAACAGCCAAAGCAGAGAAGAGCAAGACTCCTCAGGGCATCTCTCTGCCGAAGGGCCGAGGGACAAATCCCAGCTCTTCGTCAGCGAGCGAGCGAGCGAGGAACGTACGAGCGAATCGGAAAAGTAATACGGCGATGGACCTCAACGCTTTTATTGTTATTCTTATTGTTATTATTATTGGTGGTGCTCCTCTCCTTGTTCTTTGACGTTATTATTTGTTCTCTTTGGAGGAAAAGAAAGTTCTTATAGTGGGCGTTATGTAAGAGCAACGGCGAAAAGAAAAGAAATGAGGAGAAATAGAATAAAATATTTTTTTTTTATTATTAATCTAGTCTTGTTATTACCCTCTCGAGTATATACATGCTCCTTGAAGGTCGGAAATGAGTAAGGCATCTAGGATTACGTCTAGGGTGTAGCGATTATTATAACAGTGTAATTTGTATGTATGATATTACAGCTCCCCCTTACAGCTATGGGAATAGGGTTGTGTATGGGAATACACACCATATATATAGAGAGAGAGATAGATAGATGATAGATAGATGGATAGATAGATAGATAGATAGATATGTGTGTGTATGTGTATGTGTGTGTGTATGCGTGTGCATGTGTGTGTGTGTGTGTGTGTGTATATGTGAATGGGTGTGTGTGTATGTGTGTGTGTGTGTGTGTGTGTGTGTGTGTGTGTGTGTGTGTATTGTGGTAGTGGTGATTTTAGGGGTTGTCTCTTTGGTGTTGTGGTTGTGTGGGTTGCGCCTGCGTGTGGTGGTTGTGTTAATGGATATGTGACTTGCATTTGTGTGAGTGTGGAGTTGGATTACTTGCGTGGTGGGCTGGGGGGGGGGGTGGCACTGGCTGGCTGTTCGGGTAGGGTGAGCGTGGATTGAGATTAAGGTTGTGTGTGTGTGTGTGTGTGTGTGTGTGTGTGTGTGTGTGTGTGTGTGTGTGTGTGTGTGTGTGTGTGTGTGTGTGTGTGTATGTGTGTGTGCGTGCGTGTGTGTATATGTGTTTAATAATAACAATGATAATAACAACGATGATAGTTAACAAAAAACGGCACAATGCGTCAATTACAAAAATCATAACAAAATACGTGCGAAAGCATATATTTGTTTAATCACATGAGAGCCTCATGGCATTTTAATTCCCAAACGAGTAGCAACAACTGCAACAACTCGGCAACTTGGCAATAGCAACAAACCCGACTCGCAACATTCCGTGGCCGAGATAAGAAGTTCAATCAAGATTCTCCCGGGTTATCTTTGCGGCGAATTTTAACTTGTTCGGTCGCGTCGTCGCAAGCTTGGTCCAAAAGGGAAAGAAATGCTAAGTGGATGTACAAAGCTTTTTGATGCGTTTAGCTGAAAGGATTATGGGGTGTTGGGTAAGCTTTGAATGGTTGATGTTAAAAGGAGTGCGTTGAAGATGCGTCTGGATATTCCCTTCTTTTATGGTGTATGGTTGTTATATTGTTTTTTTTCTGATTTATTTAGTCTATATTTTGGATGTTTAGAAATATATTTGTTAAGAATAATTATAGGTCCTGTTATACACGCACTCAAACACACACACACACACACACACACACACACACACACACACACACACACACACACACACACACACACACACACACACACACACACACACACACACACACACACACACACACACACACACACCCGGCCTTCCGTCACTTAAACACCACATATCCACGCACATCAGGCACTTAAGCCCTCTTTCACAAAGCCCACACACATCCTTCCTCCTCTGCATGCACATCACCCAGACGCACTCGATGCCACATATCATCTGACGTTCGTCTAAACATGGCAGTGACTGTCATTAGTCCCGATAAACCCAGTCGCCTCTTCGCTTCTTNCTCTCTCTCTCTCTCTCTCTCTCTCTCTCTCTCTCTCTCTCTCTCTCTCTCTCTCTCTCTCTCTCTCTCTCTCTCTCTCTCTCTCTCTCTCTTAACAACTAAAGTTTCAACAAAAGTTCACCTCACTACAATCAATGGCCAACATTGATTTAAGAATTAATATTACTTGTAATAATAAGATTTTAATGAAACATAGGACATGTTTGATATGACTAGTTATATACATATATGTGTTTTTCTATATCATTTATGAGTCCAGTTAGCAAACAAGGGGAGCACTATAGACTCTCAGGCATGTATACTTTTGTTTAACTGTGTTCCTCTTAAGTCAATGGAAATTCAGTCAGGTTGATGTTTTGGCATTTTTTCCATGGCTTTTGGTAAGGCTATGAACTATTCTGTAAATAAATGTTTCAGATCAGATCACATAAATTTCTTTTTTTTCTCTCTCTCTCTCTATCTCTATCTATCTATCTATCTATCTCTCTCTCTCTCTCTCTCTCTCTCTCTCTCTCTCTCTCTCTCTCTCTCTCTCTCTCTCTCTCTCTCTCTCTCTCTCTCTCTCTCTCTCTCGCTATCTCTCTCTCTCTCTCTCTCTCTCTCTCTCTCTCTCTCTCTCTCTCTCTCTCTCTCTCTCTCTCTCTCTCTCTCTCTCTCTCTCTCTCTCTCTCTCTCTCTCTCTCTCTCTCTCTCTCTCTCTTCCTCTCAATTTTTCGCCCTCCATCTTCCACTCCCGCCTCCCCCTGCCCCCACCCTACTCTGCTTCAAAACCATCAATCTCCCATTTCTTCTGTCCACCCCTTCTCCCTACTACCCCCTCCCTCCCCACATCTCCCCTCTTTCTCCCCACGACTGTCACTGATAGACACGTGCGACCTATCTATCTCTCTGTCTCTTCTCTCTCTCTCTCTCTCTCTCTCTCTCTCTCTCTCTCTCTCTCTCTATCTATCTATCTATCTATCTATCTATCTATCTATCTATCTATCTATCTATATATATATATATATATATATATATATATGTATATATCTTTCTTTATTTCTTTCGTCTCTCTCTCACTCTCTCTGTCTCTCTCTCTCCCCTCTCTCTCTTTCTCTCTCTCTCTCTCTCTCTCTCTCTCTCTCTCTCTCTCTCTCTCTCTCTCTCTCTCTCTCTCTCTCTCTCTCTCTCTCTCTCTCTCTCTCTCTCTCTCTCTCTCTCTCTCTCTCTCTCTCTCTCTCTCTCTCTCTCTCTTGTGAGTTGTTACCACACGTGTCGCTTACCGTATATTGTAACTCAAGATATGACGTCACAATGCTTTACATCTGCAAGGATTTACACAGACCCATGAATACACACACACACACACATACACACACACGCACACAAGTATATACAAGAACGTACAAGACCACACACTCTTGTTAGTTCACATTGGTGTTGCTTATGTATATATAAATGTACACATAAACAGGAATGTACACGAACTAGAATACACACACACACACGATTACACGCATGTACACATACAAGTACATATGTAAATGCACACATTAGGGAGAGAAAAGAGGGTGGAGCAGAAAGAGGAGAGAGAGAGAGAGAGAGAGAGAGAGAGAGAGAGAGAGAGAGAGAGAGAGAGAGAGAGAGAGAGAGAGAGAGAGAGAGAGAGAGAGAGAGAGAGAGAGAGAGAGAGAGGGAGAGATACAGACAGAGACAGAGAAGACAGAACATAGAAGGGAAGATAGGGAGAGGGAGAGAAGAAAGAAGGGATACCAGAGAGAGAAAGAGGAGACAGGGCATATAGAAGAAAGAAAAGGATAAACGAGAAAGGAGACAGAAAGCAAAAGAGGAGAGGGGAAAAGGGAGAGAGACGGGGGGCATAGAAAGGAAGGATATAGAAAGAGGAGACGAGAGAGAGAGAGAGAGAGAGAGAGAGAGAGAGAGAGAGAGACAGGCAGAGAGAGAGAGAGAGACAGGCAGAGAGAGAGAGACAGACAGACAGACACAGAGAGAGAGAGAGTGGAAGAAAGAGACAGATAGATAGGTAGAGAGAGAGAAAGAGAAAGAAAGAGAGAGATAGAGAGATAGATAGATAGATAGAGTGAGAGAGAGATGAGAAAGGGGAGAGGGGAAAGGGTAAGAAAGGAGCTAGAGTCCTTTGATGTTAAATTTCTTTTTCTCTTGATCGATTTATAACCTCCTTTCTCCTCGACCCTCCCCCCCTCCCTCTATCTCTCTTAATCTTTCCTTCTTTTATGATGATCATATTCGTTTTTATATTTGTTGTCTGTTGTTTATACCTGTCTTTTTAGTTTGAGTGCATGCTTCTGTCTGTATTTATCTATGTATCAAGAAATTTATAAAGCATTTCACCTTTCTCTCTTTCTCTTTCTCTCTC
>BOPN01001910.1:184911-199911 GCA_017312705.2 Penaeus japonicus
AGAGAGAGAGAGAGAGAGAGAGAGAGAGAGAGAGAGAGGAAGACAGAGAGAGAGAGAGATAAAGTTAGAAAGACAAAGAGAGAAAGAAGGAGAGAGTTAGAAAGATACAGAGAGAGAGAGAGTTAGAAAGATACAGAGAGAGAGAGAGAGAGAGAGAGAAACAGACAGACAGATAGATAGATAGAAAGATAGGTAGACAGACAGACAGACATATAAACATTAAACAGACAGAGAGGGGAAAGAAGTCAGATAGACAGACAGACAAAGGAGAGAAAGAGAAACACAAGGAAGAGAGAGAGAGAGAGAGAGAGAGAGAGAGAGAGAGAGAGAGAGAGAGAGAGAGAGAGAGAGAGAGAGAGAGAGAGAGAGAGAGAGAAGGAGAACGAAGCAACAAGAGAGAGGTACAGGCATAAGTGTCTCCCTCCACAACCTGTTCAAAAAGTCCCAAGGCGCCACGAATCCGCGCACACCTGTTGTAGCACGAAGGAAAAGTTTGAAATGTTTCTTCGTAACGTTTCCTTAAACATCGTTTCGTTTTCTGTGGCGGTTATTAACGACGCGATTCTCCGTTTTCTTTATTCTGTTTTTTTATTATTTCATTCTCTGCGTAATGTTTCTTTGGACCTTTGGGGATTTGTCTGAATAAAGATAAAAGTGATGTGGAGAGGGGGAGAGGAGGAAGGGGGGGAAGGGGGAGGAGAAAAGAGTTGTTCTTCTCTCCTCAACACCTCCCTCCCCCCCCCCTCCTCCTCTTACTCCCGTTCTCCCTCCACGCCCCCCCAACCCCCCCCCCCACCCCCTCAATTCCCCCATCCTCTCCTTGAGGAAAGTGACACGTATTGAGACCGAGAACACGTGGTCACGTGAACAAAAGCGTTCTCTGGAGAACACAACAACCGCCCACGTGTTCACATCACCTTTTGTTCATGTTTGTCTCTTTTTTTCTTCTTTTTTTCTTTTTTTAATTGTTTGTTCATACATTCCCCAGAAGAAGGAAATTATTATAACTTTTGATGACGTAAGTTTCATTATTTTTAGCAGGTTTTACACAATCTCACCAGCTGAGCCGACGAATGGGTACGATAACAAACGAAAAAAAACGACGATGTTTTTTCCACTTAAAAAAAAATACATCAAACAAAGCATGAAGAGGTACGATAATGCATTGTTTTTTTCTAATCTCCATCAATCTTTTTCTCTCCAGCGAAGCATGAGAAAAGACAACAACACAACAAAATATAAACAACAAAGCACATGTAAATAAGATTTAGCAATAAACATACCATCTAGTTTCTTTCCACATGTACGTGTTTCAATTAGATTCCACCAAAATCAACAGAAACGATCACATTACACTCTCCGTTTTCTATTTTTTCTTTCTCTTTTCATCCCTGACTTAAGTAAAAAAAGAAAAGAGCGAAACCAGACATTGACTAAAAAAATAGCAGTATATTCGAAAAATTATCCTTCCACGAGGGGGAAAATTTTGAGCCTAGCACACTACCACACTGCACAGCCAACACTGCTCAGAAAGGGTGCCAGAAGAAGGGGGAAGGGCCGAGTGCCACTGAGTGAGGGAGAGAGCAAGAAACGTGGTGCCCGCAGTGCCAAAATCTCTCTTACCCCCAAGATGGCACTCAGACAGAAGTGCCAGACAGTAAGGCAGTGCGGTTCAGCTGGTTCGGGTTCATTTTTTTATTTATTTATTTATTTTTTTCTCTCTCTTTCTTTTCTTTTCTCTTTTTTATATTTTTTGGATTTTCTCTTTGTGTCCTTCTTCGATCTATATTTGTTTTTTTCTTTTTTTTCTTATTTTTATTTATGTTGTTTGTTTGTTTGTTTGTTTATTTATCCTTCTCATACGTTTACATATTCCTCCTTTTTTTCTTTTTTTCCATATTTGCTTCACTTTTATTTCCTTTTACTTCATTACCCTTTCTTTTTTTTCTTTCTTTCTTCCTGCTTACTTGCTTTCTCTTCTCGTCAAGTTTCTTTATATTATTATTATCATCATTGAAAAAGATATTATCATCATTATCATTTTTCTTCTTATCATCATCATTCTCATCATTATCATTTTTCTTCTTATCATCATCATCCTCACCATTATCATCACTATTATCATAATAGTACTGATAATATCAACAATGACAGTAATAATCATTAAGAAAATAATGAAATAATGATGATGATGATAATGATATCTTCATCATCCTTGCAATAAGCAGTAATATCACTGTTGTTGCAACTTCTGTTATCATCATTGTTATTATTGTTGCTAGTGTCATCATTGTTATCATAATTATCATTATTATTGTTGTTGTTTTTTTATCACTCTTGTCATGTTATATTATCATACCATCATGTCATTATTAGAAAGAGATAGGGAGAGACAAAGAGAGAAAGAGAGAGAGAGAGAGAGAGAGAGAGAGAGAGAGAGAGAGAGAGAGAGAGTGAGAAATCTTTTCCTTTTTTCTCTTCTTCACAGACAGACAGACAGACAGCCAGACAGACAGACAGACAGAGAGACAGAGAGAGAGAAAGAGACAGAGAGAGAGAAAGATAGAAAAAAAGAAAGTGATCGACAGAAAAAAGTAAGAAAACAAACGTAACAATTCAAGAGAGAGAGAGAGAGAGAGAGAGAAAGAGAGAGAGAGAGAGAAAGAGAGAGAGAGACATCGAGAGAGAGATCCTGACCCTTAAAAAAACATATGAACCTCGACCTTTTAAGACTCCAAAACGAAAAGTAAACGAAATAAACGACACCATCTATGACACCTCTCCCCCCACCTCCCCCTCCCCCCACCCCCACACCTCCCCCTCCCCCCACCCCCACACCTCCCCCTCCCCCACCCCCCCTCCCCCCCCACCCCCACACCTCCCCCGCATGACACTTGACACCTGACACCTCACGCCCAGAGATATGATTCAGTGGCAGTCATGAATCGTGACTGAGATGACAGCCTCTATGGGATGACTCTATGGGTGGGTTTAAGGGGTGAGGATGGGAGGGGGAGGGGAGGGGATGAGGAGAGGAGGGGAGGGGATGAGGATGGGAGGGGGAGGGGAGGGGATGAGGAGGGGAGGGGGGGTGAGGAGGGGAGGAGATGAGGAGGGGAGGGGGGTGGGGAGGGGAGGGGAGGGGAGCTAGGAGAGAGAGAGTGAGAGAGAGGAAGAGGAGGGGAGCTAGGAGAGAGAGAGAGAGAGGAAGAGGAGGGGAGAGAGAAAGGAGGGGTTACCAGAGGGAGAAAGAGTGAGAGAAGGAGAGGGATGGGAGGGAGAGGGGGAGGGGAGGAAGGGTTTAGGGGTAGGAGCAGGTAGGAAAGAGGGGGTAGGGAGGAGCCATATAAATACTTTCATTTTTTGAGTGCTTTATCATAAATAGATAAATAGATTAAAAAAGGAAGAAAAATCGGCGAAACAAGCAAACAAATAAACAGTAAAGCATTAAAACAAAGAAATAAAAAATGAACAACACACACACACACTCAAACACACACACAAACACACACATAAACAAACACACATACACACACAAACTCACATACAAATACACACACACACACACAAACACAAACACATAAATATACACATACATGTGTGTGTGTGTATGTGTGTGTTTTCTTATCTTGAATTGTCTTCATAATAACGAAAATATACTAAAGATCCGATTAAATCATGAACATCAGAATGCGCAATATATTCAATGATGACTCGTGTCGCAAGAATTTAATAACAATTTAATCATATCACAAACCTTTTAATAATGGCAAGAGCGAGATCAGATTAACACACAAGATTAAGAAAAAATATATATGATAAAAAGTTATTTATTACGCTTCTCTTTGGTAAAAAAAAAATATATATATATATATATATATATATTGTTTTGCGATGAAAAAAGTTATTTGTTACGCTTCTCTTGTTTGTTTGTTTGTTTTTGCAATGCAATAGTTGTCGTCGTATTGTTGTTGTTGTAAGTTTTAGTTGTTTTTTTTTTCTCTTTTTTTTTGGTAGTGGTAGTGTTTCAATTCTTGTTTTTGTTTTTGTCTTTGATGCTACTGGTGATGTTTCATTTGTTGTTGTCGTTGGAAGGGAGGATTGTGTTTTTGTTGTTGTTGTTGTGAATGGCGTTTTTGTTGGTGGCGACACTGATTTTATTCACACTTGTTATTGTTATCACAGTAATTCTATTGTTATCTTTATTATCATTATCATTATTTTTGTTATCATCATTGTCTTTAATATTATCATTACCCTTACGATCATTATTATTATAATTATTATCACTATTATTATCATTATTAATATTATTATTATCGTTATTTCCATTATTATCATGATTATTATTACCATCATTATCATTATTATTATTATTATTATTATTATTATTATTATTATTATTATTATTATTATCATTATTATTATTATTATCATTATCATTATTATCATTGTTATTGTTATCACCAGGATTGTGATTACCATTATTATCATTATGAGTATATTTATAATCGTTATTATTAGAATAATTACCATCATCATCATTGATATCATTATTGTCATTATTATCTCTCTCTCTCTCTCTCTCTCTCTCTCTCTCTCTCTCTCTCTCTCTCTCTCTCTCTCTCTCTCTCTCTATCTCCCTAACATTTTTTTTTAATCCGCCATTTTGTTTTCCCCTCGTTTTCCGATTACGTCATCGTTAGTGCCGTCATAAAGAGATGACGTCATCCAGAGTGACTAGCAGTGTAATCCTACGCTTTCATCCTAACGTCCTTTTTACGACCCTTCTCTTTGTTGTTTTTGAATAATTGTGTCTTTGAATTTAATTATCTTTTTTTTCTATATTTTCTGTTCCTTGGATGAGCAGATAATTGAAATTTTGTAAGTAGGTGACTATTGAAATAATTGAATGTAAAGATTGCGTAGATATAGGGATGATGATAGTGACAACGGTAATAATTTTGATAATGATGATGATACTAATGATAATTATGTCAATGATGGTATGATGATAGTGGTGATGATAATAATAGTAATAATAATAAGGATGATGAGAATGATAATAGTAATAACAATAATGATAATAATGATAACAACAATATGAATTTTAATGATAATCATAATGACAACAACAACAATGATGATAATGATAACAATAATGAGAATAATGATAAAGATAATAATAACAATAAGGATAATAATAATTACGGTAATAATAACAATAATGATAATGATAGCAATGATAATAACATCAACAACAATAATAACAATACTATTCACAAAAAAAAAGATGATGATAATGATAATGATAACAGGGATAATAATGATATCAACAAAAACAACAACAATAATAACAGAAATGGCAATTTGAATGCTAAATCCCCACAGAGTTTCTGCAACGCACAGATGGCGAAAACAGATAAAGAAGACAGATAACAAGATAACACAAAAGTGACATAAAAAGGAAATGCCCGTAAGAAAAGATAGTAATGAGAGGGGGGGGAGTGGGGATGGGGGGTAGGATGATACTCGGGTATGTTGATGGGGAGGAGGATGGGTAGGGGGAAGGATGAGGGGGGGGTGAGGGGGAGGGGAAATAGGGGGAGGGGGGGAGAATGGAGGGAGAGGGATAGCGAGAAGGGAGAAAGGGAGGAGGGGAGGAAGGGTGGGAAGAAGAACTGAGGGGGATGGGAGAGGGGTGGGGGGAAGGAGGGAAGTAGGGAAGGAGGGAGGGAGAGGAGGAAGAGGTGTTGAAGAAAGGGAGGAAAGGAGGAAGTGAGGGATATAAGGAGAAGGAAAAGGAGAATAGAAGGAGAGAGACATTCAGAGTAAAAGAGAGAGAGAGAGAGAGACAGACAGACATACACAAACAAACAAAGACAGAGACACAAACCTAAAAAGAGAAAACCCAATCAAACAAACAAACAAACAAACAAACAGATCCAGATCCCCTCCCCACTACCCCCCTACCCCCACATCCCCCCACAAGACGACCAAAACAACAGTCCAAACCAACAGAGAGAAGAGTTATCATGGCGCCATCAACAACGAGACAAATCTTACTCGCCAAGGCATACTCCCTGTTCTCAAGGAGCTTCATCTTTGTCTAATTCAAAGTGTCGGCTTCCTCAGACCTATCTCAAAGCTTCAAGACATATATACAAAGTCTTTCCTTGCCCCTTCCCCTCCCGTTTTTTTTCTCTTTTTCTCTTTTGTTTTCTTTTTTTTCGGTTTTTCTCATTGCGCGCCATCTGTTGACGGAATGGGGAACCGACAACAAAGGCATAAAAAGCGGTGAATTGGATCCGTTCTAGCTCCCCTTCTCTCTTCTTTATTCTTTTTTGTTCTTCATTTCCTACTCCTTCTTCTTCTCTTTCCTTTTATTTATTTTTCTTTCTTTATTCCTCTGTTTTTCGATTTCTACTTCTATCTTCTTTTTTCTCTTTCTTCTTCTATCTTCTTTTTCTCTTTCATCTTCTTTATATTTTCCCTCTTCTTTTTCTTTTCTTCGTCTTCCTCTTCTACTTTATCCTATCCTTCTAGTTATTCTTCCTATTATCGTTCTCGTTTTTCCTTTTTCCACTGTTTCTTATATATTTCTTCTTCCTCTTCCTCTTCTTCTTCTTGATTTTGTCTCCTTAATATACATATCTATCTATTTGTCTGTCTGCCTCCTTGTATTCCCCTCCTTCTCTCTCTTTCTCTCTCTCTCTATCTATCTATCTATTTCCCTCCCATCGATCTACCTCTATCCATCTATTTACCTATCTATTTATCTATCTATCTATCTATCTACGTTTCCCCCCTCCCTCTATCTATCTACATACTTCTATATACCTCCCTCCCTCTATCTATCTATCAATCTATCTATCTATCTATCTATCTATCTATCTATCTATCTATCTATCTATCTATCTATCTATCTATCTATCTATCTATCTATCTATCTATATATCTATCTCTCTCTCTATCTATCTATCTATCTATCTATCTATCTATCTATCTATCTATGTATCTATCTATCTATCTATCTATCTATCTATCTATCTATCAATCCATCTACTCCTGAACCCTCTCCGTCAACCGACCAACCACATGTTGCAAATAAATTCCGCTTTTCACGTGTTCCACCGTCTCTTGCCGATGACGGGTAAAGCTCGAGGCTAAACACATAAAATGATATTTATAAGCGCACCAGAGTTCTTCAATGTTTTTTTTTTTTTTTTTTTTTTTGTGGTTCTTCTTCTTTATCTGCTTTTCCTTCTTCTTATTCTTTTTTCTTCTGATTTTTCTTTCTTCTTTCTGCTTCTTCTTCTTCCGCTTCTTCTTCTTTTCTTCTTTTTTTTTTCTTCTTTCTTCTTCTTCTTTTCCCTCTTCTTCTTATTATCATTATTTTTCTTTTCCCTCTTCTTCTTCTTCTTCTTTTCCCTCTTCTTCTTCTTCTTCTTCTCCCTCTTCCTCTTCTTCTCCCTCTCCCTCTTCTTCTTCATCTTCTTCATCTTCTTTCTTCTTCTTCTTCTACTACTCCCTCTTTTTTTCTTCTTCTACTCCTTCTTCTTTTCTCCCCCCCCCCTTTTTTTCTTCTTCTTCTTCCTTTTCTTCTTTTCTTCTTCTTCTTCTCCCTCTTCTTCTTCTTTTTCTCCCTCTCCCTCTTCTTCTCCCTCTTCTTCACTTCTTCATCTTCTTCTTCTTCTTCTTCATCTCCCTCTTCTTTTTCTTCTTCTTCTTCTCCCTCTTTTTCTTCTTGTTCTTGTTCTTGTTCTCCCTCTTCTTCTTCTTCTTTTGAGTATAATCTCCGATAGGTTTGTTCCCTAAGTTCGTAAAGTTTTGGAAGTTGCTCTTTAGATGCATTTGTTTGTTTGTCGAGAGGGTAGATGTATCAGTATATTGTTCATTTGTTTGTTTTTGTTTTTGTTGATTTTTCACCGCGTTCGGACACAAGATGGTGTGTTATTTTCAGCGTGTTCGGACTTGGGATGGGTTTCCGATTTCACCGGATTCGGACAAGTGACAGATTTCTAAGTCTTGCCAATTTCATGGCGTTCGAACAGCTGATTAGTTTCCACTTATTATCATACATGTGATTATCATTTATTATGTTGTTGTTGTTGTTTTTTTCTTTTTAATTTCACCGTCATCCAAATTAAGCCAACTTTCACCACATTCGGACAACGGCGGTCATAATCAGAAATGCAGTCTCGCTTTGATGACAGTTTATCCCCCCCAACCCCACCCACCCACCCCCAACCCCCCTCTCCATCCCCACCCTTACCCATATCTTCCCCTCCTCTACCACCCATACAATCCCCAACCTTATCCCTTATCCCCCCCTACCCCCTAACCCCCTACCTATCTACCACCCCTATTCCTCTCCTTCGTCCAAACCCCTCCTCCTCCCCCCTCCCCACCCCTCCCCACCCCACCCCACTGCGAATACCTTTACCCAAACCCCACCATTGTTGGAGTAACCCACATCTGCTTAAATCCTCATGGCCACCCACGGTCAAAAGACCCCCCTTCCCCCCCTCCCCCCTCCTACCCCATAACCCCCTCCCCCCCTCCTCCTCCTCCTCTTCGGTCACCCATTTCAATATCTATGCCTTTACCCTTCCCCCTTTCCCCTCCCCCTTCCCCCTCACCCCTCCTCATCTCCTTAAGCCACCCTATTCCTTCACTCATTTCAATATCAATTCCCTCTCCCCCCCTCCTCCCCCCCTATCCTCTTCCCTCTTCCCCCCTCCGCCTCCCCCTTTCCCCCACTCCCCTCCCCAACAACAAAAAAAGGGAACGGGTTGACCTGTCTGTGTCCTTTCATGCTCTTCCTTATACCTTATACCTTATACTTAGTCCTTATACTGTCTATTTTATATTCTCTTTTATCAGATCCTTGTAGTTCTTTTCATCTTGCTGCATAGCTTAATGCATTAATATTTGCAATGCGAATATGCAATTTGCAATGTGATAGTCTGTGTTGATTTATAGGCCTATATATTTTGTTTTGTTTCTGTGTTATTTTTAATCTCTTTGTCTTCTACTTCTTCGATTTCTTTTCTTCTTTTTTTTATCTCTATTTCACTTTCTTCCTCCTGCTCTTCTTCCTCACTCTCCTCTCTTTTCTCTTCTTCCTCCCTTTCCTCTCTTTTCTCTTCTTATCTATCTTTCTTCTTTGTTTTTCATATTTCCTCGTCTTCGTCCCCTCGATTTTTATCTTCTTTCCCCTCTTTCATTTTTCATTTGTTCCCTTTTTTATCCTCTTCCTCTTTCTACCCCTCCTCCTTCTATTTCAATCTCTTTCAACTCTTTTATTGGTTATCACCCTATGCCCGTGTTTTCCTCCTCCTCCCCTTCCTACTCCTCCTCCTTTATTTGTTTCTTCCCCTCTTCCTCTCTTTTTTTTCTTCTTCTTATCTTCCTCCTCCTCTTCCTCTTTCTTCTTCTTCTTACCCTCCTCCTCTTTCTACGTCTTCTTCATCATCATCTTCCTCTCCTTCTTCTCTTCATCCTCCTTCTTCTCTTCCGCCTCCTCATTCTCCACATCCTACTCCTCCCATCTCCTCCTCCTCCCTCCCTTCCTCCTCCTCCTCCCTCCTCCGCCTCGCCCTCCTCTTCCTCCTCTTCTTCTTCCTCCTCCTCCTTCCATCCCCCTCCTCCTCCTCCTTTACCTCCTCCTCTCTCTCTTTCATCTTTACCTTCCCACACCTTCTTTTATTCGTCTCTTACTCCCCCTCCTCCTCCTCCTCCTCCTCCTCCTCCTCCCCCTCCTCCTCAACCTCCTCTTACTTCTTCTATTTCTCCTTCTCTTTATCAATATAATCTCCCTCCCTTCAGCTGACGCACAAGTCAAGTATATGTATATATATATTCATGAGTGACATTTGGTTTGTGGATGACATTTCACGAGATAAATACAAGCTAGCTCTTCGTAGGAGAAAAATATCAGGTATGCATTGTCTCGCAATTGTGTAGATGATTGTGTGTTGGTGGGATGTGTTTGTGTGTGTGTTTGTGTGTGTGTGGGTGTGTTTGTTTGTGTATTTGTGTTTGTGTGTTTGTGTTTGTTTGTGTTTGTGTTTGTTTGTCCTTGTGTGTGTACTTTTTTTTGCTTGTCTGTGTACTTGTGTGTGTGTGTTTGTTTGTGCTTGTGTGTGTGTTTGTTTGTGCTTACGTGTGTGTGTGTTTGTGTTTATGCTTGTCTGTGTGTGTGTGTGTTTGTGCTTGTGTGTGTGTGTGTGATTGCATAGATGTATTATAGTGTTTATGCGCATTTATACATTAATATGCAATGATACACAAGTTTGTATAAAAAAAAATGTATGGCATTATCCTGTTGCAAAGGGATCAATCGCAAACGACACATCCTTGGTCTCAGAGGCGTTGTAGTGCAATAAGGAAGCATATGATCTTCTCAAGATGAAAGAGAATAAGGAAAAGGGAGCATGCAAGATGAAGGAGGAAAGGGGAAAGTGAAGATAAAAGATGAAAACGTAAGAACGGATAAGAGAAAGATTAAGCGAGGGAGATATGTGTCTGTGTTTGTGTGTGTGTGTGTGTGTGTGTGTATGTGTATGCCTGTGTGTGTGTGTGTGTTTGTGTGTGTGTTTATGTGTGTGTGTGTGTTTGTGTATATGTTTCTATATGTGTGTGTTTGTTTTTTGTTTGTTTGTGTCTGTGTGTGGGTGTATGTGTTTGTGTGTGTTTGTTTGTGTGAAATGAAAATAAACGAAAATATAGAAATAGAAATTGAAATGTAAAACAAAGACTGTGAGAGCGGATGGGAAGAAAGAGAGAGAAAAAGAAAGAAAGAAGAGATAGAGAGACAAAAAGAAAGAGAAAAACAAAACCAACAACCACGAAAGAGGCAAAGATATGGAGAATTGAAAAAAAAGAGTTACCCGAAAACCTCATTCCAAACTGACCTTCACAGCGGCTTAAATACCACCAAAAGAACACATCGGACTGAAGGGCGTGAAAAAAGGAAAAAGAGAAACAGAAGAGAGAGAGAGAGAGAGAGTGTGTGAGAGAAAGAGAGATACTCAGAAAGAGAGAGAGGGGGGAGTGAGAGAGAGAGAGGGGGGGGGAGGAAGAGAGAAGAGATAGAAAGAGACAGAGAGAGAGAGAGAGAGAAGAGATAGAAAGAGAGAGAGAAAAGAGATAGAAAGAGACAGAAAGAGAGAGAGAGAGAGAGAGAGAGAGAGAGAACCGGGAGGAAGGGGAAGGAGGGGGACGACTGATAGGGTGAAAAGGGTTACGGAACGATTTAGAGAAAAAGTGGGGGGGATGAAAGGGGATAGAAAAGGATGAAAGGGAGGCAGGAGGGGGAGGAGGGAGAAGGGGGAGGGATAAGCAGCAATAAAAAAAGGATTAACGATAACTTGTCTGATCGCTCCGTGCAAGATGAATGCGGATGCAATTTCGTAATATCAAAAGGGTAATGGTTACATTTCCTATTGGTATCATCATGTTAGTGACATTAGGGCCGTTGTTGGTAGTAATGATGATGATGATAATGATGATGATGATGGTAATAGTGATGATAATGATGATGATGATAATAATGATGATAATGATGATGATGATAATAATGATGATAGTGATGATGATGATGATGGTAATGGGGATAATTATGATGATAATCATGATGATAATGATGATGATGATAATAATGATGATAATCATGATGATAATAATGGTGATGATGATGATAATGATGATGATGATGATAATGATGATAATGATGATAATGATAACGGTTAGAATTAGAATTGTAATGATGATGATAAAGATGATAATGATGATAATGATAATGGTTAGAATTTTAATGATAATGATGATGATGATGTTAATAATAACGATAAAAAACATCAACGATGATAATAACAATAAGAACAACAATAATAATAATGATAATGATTTTTAAAAATGTATAATAATATTAACGATGATAACGATAAAAATAATGATAACAATGACAATAACAACAACAATAATAATAAAAACGATAATGATAAATCCACCTTTTTCGATCCAGAATCCTAAAATACCTCACGGTCTCATCACCTCCTTTAATCCTTCAAGATTCAGAACCTCAATGTCCTACACATCCTTAAAATCAGGATGTCAGATGTCAGATGTCATGCAGAATCGAGTGACACCTCCTTCAGTCTCGTTTCTCTAAGTCTTGTGTAAGTCTTAGGGGCTTGAATCGTTTAGAAAAAGGTGTAGGTTTTTTTTTTTTTTGGGGGGGGGGGTTATCAGGGGGTATGGGGGAGAAGGGGGGTATTAGATGGGTTCTAGTTGGTAGTGGCGTTTATGTTTCTTTGGTTGTTGTTTTTTATCTTTGGTTGTCTGTTTCTGTGTGTGTGTGTGTGTTTGTATATATATGTATATATATATATATATATATATATATATATATATATATATATATATATATATATATATATATGTATGTATGTATGTATGTGTATATATATATATACATATATATATATATATATATATATATATATATATATATATATAAATATATATATATATATATATATATATATATATATATATATATATATATATATATGTATATACATACATATATATATATATATATATATATATATATATATATATATATATATATATATATATATATATATATATATATATATACACATATATACATATATAAGTTTGTACGTGCAAAAAAAAACATCTAAAAATACTGAAACACTGAAAACCTTCTTCACCAACTTGCTTCCTCATAAATTTTAAGATGAATAGCTGTCTTAGTTTTTTTTTTTTTTCATTTTTTCTCTCTCTCCTGTTTTGGTTTCGTATCAAAGAAATTTCGCACCTGCCGTTCCGTCACATCTGAAGAAAGGAGGCGGCGCTGAATGAGAGAGAAAGAGGGAGGGAGGGGTAAGGTAGATAATGCTGGGAGGGAGGGAAGGAGAGAGGGAGGGGAGGTGGGAGGGAGGGGAGGTGGGAGGAAGGGAGATAAGGGTGGGAGGGAGGGAAGGTGGGAGGGAGGGGAGGTGGGAGGGAGGGAAAGTGGGAGGGAGGGAAGTAAGGGTGGGAGGGTGAGGGAGGTAGCGAGATAGAGAGAGAGAGGGGGGGGTGAGACAGACAGAGACAGACACAGACAGAAAGACAGGCAGAGAGACAGACAGACAGAAGTAGTAACAACGAGAAAGACAGAGGGAGAATATGAAGAGATACATCGATAGATCAACAGGCATAAATATATAGACAGATAGACAGACAGAACGTTTGACGAACAGATAAACTGATAGACGGACGTATAAACAGATAGATAAAGATACAAGAGACCCCCCCCCCCCCCCGGGCCAATCCCCCTCTCCCCCTCTCTCCCTTCGCAGCCCTTCCCCCTTTCCCCCCCAGCCCTTCCCCCTCTTTCCTTCCCCCAGCCCTTCCCCCTCTCCCTCCTCCCTCCCAGTCCTTCTCCTCTCCTCCTCTCCTCCTCTCCTCCTCTCCCCCTCCCCCAGCCCTTCCCCCTCTCCCCTCTCCCCTCTCCCTCACAGCCCTTCTCCCTCTCCCCTCTCCCCCCAGAACTTACCCTCTCCCCTCTCTCCCCCAGACCTTCCCCATCTCCCCCTCCCTCCCAGCCCTTCCCCTCTCTCCCTCTCTCCCCCAGCCCTCCCCCTCCCCCTCTCTCCCCCAGCCCTCCCCCTCCCCCTCTCTCCCTCTCTCCACCAGCCCTTCCCCTTCTCCCCCTCCCTCACAGCCCTTCCCCCTCTCCCAGCCCTTCCCCCCAGCCCTTCCCCCTCTCTACTCCTCCCCCTAGCCCTTCCCCCTCTCCCCTCTCTCCCCCAGACTTTCCCCCTTCCCCCCCTCCCCACCAGCCCTTCCCCCTCTCCCCTCTCCCCACCAGCCCTTTCCCCTCTCCCCCTCTCCCCCAAGCCCTTCCCACTCTCCCCCTCTCTCCCTCCCTCCCAGCCCTTCCCCCTCTCCCCTCTCCCCTCTCCCTCACAGCCCTTCTCCCTCTCCCCTCTCTCCCCCAGCCCTATCCCCCTCTCCCCCTTCCCCCTCCCCCCAGCCCTATCCCCCTCTCCCCTTTCCCCCTCCCCCCCCAGCCCTTTCCCCTCTCCCCTCTCCCTCACCCCCCAGCCCTTTCCCCTCTCCCCTCACCCTCACCCCCCATCGTTATCAATTTCTCTGTTAATCAACATTCTATTATGAGTGCCGTAATAGCCACCAGAAGAGATGATGACGTCATTATGTTTCTCATCAGAATGTCTGTCGATTCTTCTTCCCTCCTGTGGTGCTGGGGTTATGGTGATGGGGTTATGGTGATGGGGTTATGGTGATGGGGTTATGGTGTTGGGGTTATGGTGATGGGGTTATGGTGTTGGGGTTATGGTGCTGGGGTTATGGTGTTGGGGTTATGGTGATGGGGTTATGGTGTTGGGGTTATGGTGTTGGGGTTATGGTGTTGGGGTTATGGTGCTGGGGTTATGGTGTTGGGGTTATGGTGATGGGGTTATGGTGTTGGGGTTATGGTGTTGGGGTTATGGTGTTGGGGTTATGGTGATGGGGTTATGGTGTTGGGGTTATGGTGTTGGGGTTATGGTGTTGGGGTTATGGTGTTGGGGTTATGGTGTTGGGGTTATGGTGCTGGGGTTATGGTGTTGGGGTTATGGTGTTGGGGGTTATGGTGTTGGGGTTATGGTGCTGGGGTTATGGTGTTGGGGTTATGGTGTTGGGGTTATGGTGTTGGGGTTATGGTGTTGGGGTTATGGTGTTGGGGTTATGGTGTTGGGGTTATGGTGTTGGGGTTATGGTGCTGGGTTATGGTGTTGGGGTTATGGTGCTGGGGTTATGGTGCTGGGGTTATGGTGTTGGGGTTATTGTGTTGGGGTTATGGTGCTTGGGTTATGGTGTTGGGGTTATGGTGTTGGGGTTATGGTGCTTGGGTTATGGTGCTGGAGTTATGGTGCTGGGGTTATAGTGCTGGGGTTATGGTGATGGGGTTATGGTGAT
>BOPN01001910.1:217411-222411 GCA_017312705.2 Penaeus japonicus
ACACAATTGCATTGACGCATTTCCCTCTCACCTCCCTACCTGCCACTACCTCCCCCCTCCCCCTCCTACCCCTATCACCACCATTCTCAAAGCACTGCAGTTTATGACAGGAATTATGCCACCTTTTATGGCATGTAAAGTGTGGAATAAAAATTATCATAATTCATAGCCTGAGTTTTGGCATTACGAAATACTCTCTTGTTTATTTATTTATCTTTCTTTAAAGGTGTTCTAATTTTTCCCTATTTCATGGATCTTATTTTCCTCTTCGGTTCTGATTTCATTATCAGGAATATCATCACTATTATCATTGTTCTCGTCTTCGCAACAGTGTGTTTATTGTTATCATTATCATCACTATAAACTGTTTTTTTGTTTGTTTGTTTTTTCAAGGGGTTGATTGGCATCAGGAAGGGCATCCGGTCTGGTATTATGATATTGAAGTATTGATTATTTATATAGATTCATTAGTGTTTAATTACTATCGTTATTGTCATTATTGTTGTAGCTTTTTCTTTCGTCGCCAATTATGTTATTAGGATTATTTCTAATTGACAATATTGAGATTATTATTGAGCCTGTCACTCTATATTACGTTTTCATTATTATGGTATTATCATTATCATAATCCTTGGTATTAGTGACATTTCCAACCCTACCATAATCATTATTATTATCATTATCACCATAACTAAGTCACCATCGTCACCATCATAACATTGTTCCTATTGTGATACAGCTTTTACTCCCTATATCACCATAACCACCACCATCACCAATAACTATCATAATCACCATAAATATCCACTATAATCATCATCACCATAACCACCATAGATTAAAAACCATACATCTTCAACCACTCATTTTCATCACATGCTATCACCATTTTGCTCTTTTTAAATTAACCTTTTCCACCTTAAAGTCTTCAGTCTCTTAAGTTAAAATAAAGTCGATATTGCATGATATCCAACACACGTGTGATCTTGTCGAGAAACGAAAGACAAGGAGTACAGACAGACACAGATAATAATATAGATACAAAGGAAGATAAAGATATAGATGGAAATAGACATAGATACAGATAAATATAGATGAAAACAGACATAGATACAGATAAGTATAGATGAAAACAGACATAGATAAATATAGATGAAAACAGACACAGATACAGATAAATATAGATGAAAACAGACATAGATACAGATAAATATAGATGAAAACAAACAGATACAGATAAATATAGATGAAAACAGACATAGATACTGATAAATATAGATGAAAACAGACATAGATACAGATAAGTATAGATGAAAAGACATAGATACAGATAAATATAGATGAAAACAGACATAGATACAGATAAATAAAGATGAAAACAGACATAGATTCAGATAAATATAGATGAAAACACATGGATACAGATAAATATAGATGAAAACAGACACAGATACAGATAAATATAGATGAAAACAGACATAGATACAGATAAATATAGATGAAAACAGACATAGATACAGATAAATATAGATGAAAACAGACATATATACAGATAAATATAGATGAAAACAGACATAGATTCAGATAAATATAGATGAAAAGACATAGATACAGATAAATATAGATGAAAACAGACATAGATACAGATGAATATAGATGAAAACAGACATAGATATAGATAAATATAGATGAAAACAGACATAGATACAGATAAATAGATGAAAACAGACATAGATACAGATAAATATAGATGAAAACAGACATAGATACAGATAAATATAGATGAAAACAGACATAGATACAGATATATATAAATGAAAACAGACACAGATACAGATAAATATAAAAGAAAACATAGATACAGATAAATATAGAAGAAAACAGACATAGATACAGATAAACATAGATGAAAACAGACATAGATACAGATACGAATGCATATACATACACAGGTAGATATACACGTTGACACAGACTCACACATAGGCACAACAACATACGTACACACAGACTCGCATTGGCACACCCACATACGTACACACAGACTCACACATAGACACAACCACATACGTACACACAGACTCACATAGGCACACCTACATACGTACACACAGACTCACACACGTACACACAGACACAAAGAAACCGTCACAGACATGAACTCAGACACAGACGCCGGGGGTTCGGTTAATCCGGGTACGAAGAATTAAGGTCTAATCCGGACAGCGCTGTTAAATCCGAAAACCGGAGCGTCACCCGACAGCATGCAATCAATTCTTGCAACCAGGCTCTGCTATATGAACAATGCGTGTGATTTTTGATGCCGTTGTTGTTGTTGTTTTTACGATAACGGGGTCAACGATTCGCCTTTTTTTTTCTTTGTTTTCTTGTTTGTTTGCTTTTGTTTTTGTCTTTGTTTTATTTATATTGATTTCTTTGGCTTTTTTGTTTGTCTCTTTCTCTCTCTCTCTCTCTATCTATCTATCTCTCACTTCGTCTGTGTGTGTGTGTGTGTGTGTGTGTGTGTGTATGTGTGTGTGTGTGTGTGCATAAGAGCAAACACACACCAACAGACAAATATGCATACACTCCCCTCCGACACCCATACTCTCCCCCTATCCACACACACACACACACGCACACACACACACACACACACACACACACACACACACACACACACACACACACACACACACACACACACACACACACTACGTCTAGGAGATAATACAAAAGAAACATAAGATACAGATAAATATAGAAGAAAACAGACATAGATACAGATAAATATAAATGAAAACAGACATAGATACAGATACGAATGCATACACAGACACAGGTAGATATACACGTTGACACAGACTTACACATAGGCACAACCACATACGTACACACAGACTCACATACGTATACACAGACCCACATACGTACACACAGACTCACACATGAGCCACAACCACATACGTACACACAGACTCACATGGCACACCTACATACGCTGTGCCACAGACTCACACACGTACACACAGACACAAAGAAACCGTCACAGACATGAACTCAGACACAGACATGAGGGTTCGGTTAATCCGGGTACGAAGAATTAAGGTCTAATCCGGACAGCGCTGTTAAATCCGAAAACCGGAGCGTCACCCGACAGCATGCAATCAATTCTTGCAACCAGGCTCTGCTATATGAACAATGCGTGTGATTTTTGATGCCGTTGTTGTTGTTGTTTTTACGATAACGGGGTCAACGATTCGCTTTTTTTTTTTTTTTTTTTTTTTTTTTTTTGGCCTTGTTTTATTTATATTGATTTTTTTGTTTTTTCTTCTTTTTTCTTTCTGTCTTTCTCTCTCTCTCTCTTTCTCTCTCTCTCTCTCGCTCTCTTTCTCTCTCTCTCGCTCTCTCACTCTTTCTCTCTCTATCTATCTATCTCTCACTTCGTCTGTGTGTGTGTGTGTATGTGTGTGTGTATAAGAACAAACACATACAAACAGACAAATATACATACACTCCCCTCCGACACCCATACCCTCCCCCTATCCACACACACACACACACACACACACACACACACACACACACACACACACACACACACACACACACACACACACACACACACACACATATATATATATATATATATATATATATATATATATATATATATATATATATATATATATCCTCCTACCCTCCTCCTCTTCCTCTTTCCATTTCAGACTGACACGAACCAATCAGTCTGCAGGCAACTCAAGATGCCACAGTCTCTTGCAGGAATGTCAGGTGAAAGAATTCATTTCTTTATTCATCAATTTTCTTGTTTCATTTTCCTTTCTGTGTTTTTTCTATCTGTCTATTTATCTAGTTTTTGAAGATAATGATAGTGATGATGGTGTTGTTATTAAGGATGTAATGATAGAAATGATGGTGATTATCATTGTAATGGTGATAATAAGGATATTGATGATAATTATGGTAATTATAAGGATGATAATGATCCTGAAAATGATTATTACAGGACTGATAATAATGATGGTAATAATGATTATGATGATAATAACAATAATGATGGTAATGATGATAGTAGTAGTAGTAGTAATGGTGATAGCAACAACAATACTAATAATGATAATGATAAGAATGACAATAACAGTTATAACGATGATGGTGATAGTGATCATAATAGTAATAAGCATCACTGATAAAAAAAAAAAAAACTCAATGATAATGATAGTTAATTTGAGATAAGATTTTAAACAGTATCCTGCAACAGTAAATAACTGCAAGTTTGTAAGTATATCCTTCACGTTTCCAGCCTTAATTACAGAAAAAAACAAAAGAAAATACAAGGAAAGTTTATTCAAAAGATGCATATTCATCTCTAAAGATTTTGAGAAAAGAATTGAAAAATGGCTCGTGATTTCTGTCAGAAAGTTCTTGTCTTTTTTTATCATCATTATATATATATTTTTTTTCTCTCTCTCGCTCGTTCTCTTCTTATATTTTGCAATCCTTTATGACGACTTTGCAATAAATTCGTATCCATTGATCCCAACAAACGTCAGTTTAGATTATTGTTGAAACTCAATATCAAATAAAGATTTCATTATTTCATTCTTAAAAGATCTTTAATTCTGATCAAGTAATTTTATAACCTTATTTCTGCTTTAGTTAATATGTACACGATTGCCAAATGGATATAGAAATAAAGAGATGAATAAAGGGAGAAAGAGAGAGAGAAAGGGAGAAGAAAAAAAGAAAGAGAGGGAGAAAGAGAAATAGACAAAGAAAAAGAGAGAAAGAGAGAGAGAGAGAACGGGAGAAAAATGACAAAGATATATATAAAAAAAATAAAAAATAAGAGAATGAACTCGAGAAAGAGAGAGAAAAAAATAGACAGAGAAAGAAGAGACCGGAAAAGAAAGAAAGAAAGAAACACCACCTGAACCACCCATTCACTTAAAAAAAAAAAAAAAAAAAAACAGGAAATT
>BOPN01001910.1:227411-232411 GCA_017312705.2 Penaeus japonicus
AAATAAATAAAAAAAAAAAAAAATAAATAAAAGAGAGAGAAAGGTACTTATGTGAGGCCTCTATACAAATCATTCCTTCTTGATATTCGTATACACACTTCAAAAAAAAAAAAAAAAGAAGAAGAAAAAAAAAATACAAAATTACATCTCCCCAACGACAAATATCGTTGAGGTTCTCAAGTTCTAAGAATGGAGACTTAGATCAAAACAAAAGGGCCCTTGGAACTCGAGCTCGAGATTAATATCGAATATGTAATATGCAAGCGAGAGAAATTTCTTATACACAAAACAACCTTAGGAGAAGGAGTTATGGAGGAAAGAATTGTTTTCGTAAAAGGGAAGGTGCACCAATTTAATTGTTTTTGATGTCCTGACGGAAATGGGAATAAATTAGATTACTTTTTAATCTCTTATTACATTTAGATTTATGTTAAATCAAATTTGATTATATATTGAATTACATTCAAATTCAACAACAACAACAAAAGGATAGATGAATATGTTAAAATTATTAACGGAATGACGCAATTATTAACGGAATGAGGACGCTAAAGATATTTATTACGTAGAAGGGGCAATTTTTAAAGATTTTTAAAGATATGGTAGCCTTCAGATGCCCCATCTTCATTTGCTTAAATTGTTCAAAATAGGGACAGCGGATCACGAGCATATTCACGTGATGCCCCGCGTTGCAGATGCTGTGATTGCATGCACGGAAGCTCAAAATGCACAAAAAAAAAAAAAAAAAAAAGCCACAGGGAAAAAATATATATTCCTCAGAAATGTGATAAACCTCGTCCTAAGAATAATACAAATTCTCCATTATGTACATGCTTCCAAAATCACACACACACAAAGAAAGAAATAAAAATAAAAATAAAAAAAGTGACTAGTTCTCCCTCCCTCCCTAAGAACTCAACTCAAACTCTTCGCCATGTTGCCACACAAAATGACCTCCAGCGCCGTCCCTGTGGCTCCGGTCGTGGCACGATCATTGCACCCCCCAAAATGCAACCCCGACTCCCTCTCCCCTTTCACCACGACAGGCCACACAACACTCAAGAGAAGGAATCGAAAAGGGAGAGACTTGTTGCAAATGCTGTTGCAGGAAATAGATCAGATGATGACCAAGATACGATAAGATTGCAATTCAACTTCAGGAAGTCCACACATCAACAATCTCTGCAACCTGTAATGAAACTTAAAAATCATTACCTGACAAATTACCAACAATTATCCACATCAACAAAAAAGGAAAAAAACATCAACCTTACAATACATGGATAATACTTTCCTTAAAGAGATAAGTTATCCATCTAATGTGAGTACTCTAGCCCAGCCCTGCAAGATGTGCAGTTGATGTCAGACTGACGGGGCTCTTAAATCAACACAAGTTCAACCAGTTTGGGTAGATGCTTAGACATCCTTCTTTTTTTTTCTTTTTTTTTTTTTTTTTTTTTTTTTTCTTCCTCATCCTCCTATTTTTTTTCCTCTTCCTCTTTTTCTTCCTCGTCCTCTTCTTCTTTTTCTCCCTCCTCCTTCTCCTACTCTTTTTCTTTTTCTTCCTCTTCCTCTTTTTCTTTCTTAACCTCTTACTCTTTTTCTTCCTCCTCCTTCTCCTACTCTTTTTCTTTTTTTCCTCCTCTTTTTCTTCCTCCTCATCTTCCTGCTTTTTTTTATTCCTCATCCTCCTACTCTTTTTCTTTTTTTCTTCTTCCTCTTTTTCTTCCCCCTCCTCTTACTATTTTTCTTTTTTTCCTCTTCCTCTTTTTCTTCCTCCTCCTCTTACTATTTTTCTTTTTTTCCTCTTCCCCTTTTTCTTCCTCCTCCTCTTACTATTTTTCTTTTTTCCTCTTCCTCCTTTTCTTTTTTTCCTCTTCCTCTTTGTCTTCCTCCTCCGCCTCCTCTTTTTCATCTTCCTCCTCTTCCTCTCCTCTTTTTTTTCCTCCTCCTCTTTTCCTTCCTCTTCTTCTTTTCCTATTCCTATTTCTCACATTTTCCCCTTATTCTTACCCTTCCCCCTACTCCTCCTTTTTTCCCGTCCTTCTCTTCCTCTTCCTCTTTCTTTTCTTCCATTCTCTTTACAATCGGACTTTTCTTCTTCTTCCTCTTACTCCTTCTCTTTCTCCTCCCTCTCCTCATCTATTCTATTTTCTCTCGTTCATTTTTTCTCTCTTCTGGCTCTTCTTCCTCTTCTTTCTCCATTCCCTCTTTCTCATCATCTTTCTTCGGCCAATTTTCTCTCAGTGTCCTCTTCATCTTCCTTCTCCATTTCCTCCTCTTCTTCTTTCTCCTCCTCCTCCTCCTCCTCTTCCTTCTCCTTTTCCTCCCTTCCAATTCTCTCGCATTCTTCCCCCTCCTCATTTTCCAATCTCTCTTCTCTCATTCTTTTCCAACAATTGCCTTTGGTGTTCTTTTTTTTTTTTTTTTTTTTTCGTCTTTTTTCACTTCTTTTTTATTCTTTTTCTTCTTTTTGTTTTTATTCTCCGAAACATTTTTTTCCTATTTTTTCCTATTCCATTTGTTTTTATTTTACTTTTCTTGGTCGACTTGCTTTATCTTCGATTTCCTTTACTTTTTTTCTTTATTTCTTTTATTTTCTTTTTTCTTTCTTTCTCTCTTTCCTTTTCTATCATCATTTATCTCCCTTTTCCTCGCCTTATTCAGAATCCAGATCTTCTCCTAATGTTTATTTTCATTAAAATTATCATTTATTATCGGTGTCATGTCATTAGTTTTTTTTCTGCTGTTTTGATTAATTCGAAATTCATTGATATTGTTGTTATGTTTATTATCATAATTATTGTCTTTGTTATTATCATTATCATTATTAATGTTATTAGTAGTTTCATCATCATCATTATTATCCTTATTCTTATCATTATTATGATTATCATTATTCTTATCATTAGCATCATTATTATTACCAATATCATTATTTTCATTATCTTTATTATCACTGTAATTATCATTATTATTATCATTATCATTATTGTTATTATCATAAATTCAATCATTATAATTTTCTTATATTTACGATTATCATTACTATTATCAATATTTCTATTATCATTATTTTCATTATTATTGAAATCATTATCATCATTTTCATTACTATCATTATCATTTTTACAATATTTTTTTTTTATCATTGCTATTATTAGCATTTCTGTTATCATTTTATTATCATTGTCAATATCATTTTTATTGTTAACATTATCATCATTATTATCATCATCCTTAATATTACCATCATCATTATCATTATTCTTATTATTATTATTAATATCACTATCATTATGATTATCATTATTGTTATTCTTTTTACTATGATAACTATTACCATTGCCATTCTTATCATTACTATCACTTTTATTACTATCAACATCATCATCATCATATTTATTTATATATGTAAATCTATGTGCGTCTGTACGCGTCCCCCTCCCCTCCCCCCTCCCCCCCACCCCCACCCACCCACCCACCTTACACGTTCGAAAACCTAATTCAGAATCCTATTTCTCCCCAAGGAAAAAAAAAAAAGAAAAAAAAAGGAAAATGTAATCTTGTGCCACATTGCAATCGTTGCAAATTGATTTTCCTCCCGGGGAAGGTATTAAAGAAATATTTCTTATCTCGACTGAAACGCTATTTTGACTGACGGGTAAACAGTGTCGGATATTCATTCGATGTGCGAAGTGGATACGGCACATTTTCTCATTGATGTCCGCGAGTTTGATATGTAGTGGGGATAGAATGGGGTGAGGGTGAGATAAGGAGAGGAGGGGAGTAGGGGGAGTGGGGAAAGAATGGGGTAAGTGTGAGATAAGGAGGGGAGGGGAGAGGAGGAATGGGGGGAGTGGGGGTAGAAAGAGGGGAGGGATGGAAGTGGGGAAGGAGGGGAGGGGAGGGATGGAGGTGGGGAAGGAGGGGGAAGGGTTAGAAGGATGAGAGTAGCGGGAAGGGGGGGGGGGGTAGATGGATGGGGAGTATGGAAGTGGGGAAGGGAGAGAGAAAGAGGAAGGGGGGAGGTTGGTGGGAGATTGAGGAAAATGGTAGAGAGATAGAGAGAGAGAAGGCGAGAGAGAGAGAAAGAGAGAGAAAACGAGAGAGAAGGGGGGGGGGGTAGAAAAATATAATTTATCTCTATATATTTATCTCTCTATGTTTATCTCTACATATGCATCTATCCACCCGCTTCTCTATCGATTCATCCATACATCCACCTCCCTCCCTTTCTACCCATCCGATTACATCTCTATCCATCTCTCACTATCCATCTTTCTCTATCCATCTCTCTTTATCCATCTCTCTCTATCCCTCTCTCTCTATCCCTCTCTCTCTATCCATCTCTCTCTATCCATCTCTCTATCCCTCTCTCTCTATCCATCTCTCTCTCTATCCATCTCTCTCAATCCATCTTCCTCTATCCACATATCTCTATCTATCTCTCTCTATCCATCTCTCTCTATTCATCTCTCTCTATCCATCTCTCTCTATCCACATCTCTCTCTATCCACATCTCTCTCAATCCATCTCTCTCTATCCATCTCTCTCAATCCATCTCTCTCTCTATCCATCTCTCTCTATCCACATCTCTCTCTATCCACATCTCTCTCTATCCATCTCTCTCTCTCCTCCTATCTGTTTATCCTTCGAGGCAACCCTCTCCCTTAGAAGCACAGCGCAGGATAATCCATCTCTCTCTATCCATCTCTCTGCATCCATCTCACTCTATCTATCTCTCCCTATCCATCTCTCCCTATCCATCTCTCTCTCTCCTCCTATCTTTTTATCCATTTCTCACTATCTATCTCTCTCTCTCCATCTCTCACTATCCATCTCTCTCTCTCTCCTCCTATCTGTTTATCCATCTCTCTCTCTCCATCTCTCTCTATCCATATCTCTCTCTATCTCTCTCTCTCTCTCTCCTCCTATCTGTTTATCCTTCGAGGCAACCCTCTCCCTTAGAAGCAGAGCGCAGGATATATGGCCATGTC
>BOPN01001910.1:247411-251160 GCA_017312705.2 Penaeus japonicus
TATCTATCTATCTTTATCTTTCTCTTTCTCCCATTGTCACCCTCTCTCTCTCTCTCCCTCCCTCTCTCTCTCTCTCTCTCTCTCTCTCTCTCTCTCTCTCTCTCTCTCTCTCTCTCTCTCTCTCTCTCTCTCTCTCTCTCTCTCTCTCTCTCTCTCTCTCTCTCTCTCTCTCTCTCTCTCTCTCTCTCTCTCTCTCTCTCTCTCTCTCTCTCTCTCTCTCTCTCTCTCTCTCTCTCTCTCTCTCTCTCTCTCTCTTCCAATCTCCGATATCCAACCGCCAAAACAATGAAGAAGATTGAGCGAATTGTGTTCATTGTGCAAACGCCACAATCCACTAACAGCATATCACATCTCATAAAATGCGGCGAACGTGAAATATGTGTGGACAGTGTGTAAAGTGTAGAATAAGAGGATTGAGAGTATCGATCAAATCATTCTCGCTACGTAGAATATGTAACGACAACGCGTGGACTGTGCAGATCACGTGGATTGCGTGAAACTCGGAGAATACGTAGATTGCGTAAAACTCGCAGAATACGTGGATTGTGTAAAACACGGTGACCAATCGAGAGCGACTGTTGACACTTGATACATCATTATTGCGGATAAAATGCTTGTGGAAAAAAAGTTTATTAATTGGATATATATACATATTTATATATAAAAGCATATAGCAATCTTTCACACAAAGCATTTGCATAGATACAGGAAAATGATGCAATTTTATTTGTTTCAACAAATTATCACCGTTCATGTTTTTGTTTATAAATTCCGAACAAAAACAAAAAGAACAAAAGAAAAAGACAAACACAGTGTGGATTCCTCACAATGATAATCATTGTCGTCATCATTTCTTTCTTTTTTTCTTTTTTTTTTTACTAATTACGTGATTTTGTTTCCTTGCTAATATCATTATCATTATGCATGCTAATGAAATTTCTCATATTTTTTCACTCTGATTAATAATGCATTTTGCTTTATATCGGTAAGTTGTGGAAAAAAATGATCAGCATTAAAAATATATACATATTCTGCCAATAATAAGATAAAGAATATATATCAGCTGATATCATCTTTGTTATTATCATTATCATCATTATTATTGTTGTTGTTATCATCATCATTACCATTATCATTGTTGTTGTTGCCATTATCATTATCATTATTATTATCATCATTATCATTATCATTGTTGTTGGTGTTATCATAGTTGTTATCATTAACAATACCATTATTATTGTTATCATCCTTTTATCATAGTCATTATTATTATTATCATCGTCACTATTATTATCACCATTATCTTTATCATCATTGTTATAATTATTGTCACTAGTATGACTATTATCCCTGATATTACTATTTTGATTATCATTGCTATTTCTGTCATCATCTTTATCAATATTATCGTTATCATTATATATATATATATATATATATATATATGTATATATATATATATATATATATATATATATATAGATAGATAGATAGATAGATAGATAGATAGATAGATAGATAGATAGATAGATAGATAGATAGATAGATAGATAGATAGATAGATAGATAGATAGATAGATAGATAGATAGATAGATAGATAGATAGATAGATAGATAGATAGATAGATAGATAGATAGATAGATAGATAGATAGATAGATAGATAGATAGATAGATAGATAGATAGATAGATAGATAGATAGATAGATAGATAGATAGATAGATAGATAGATAGATAGATAGATAGATAGATAGATAGATAGATAGATAGATAGATAGATAGATAGATAGATAGATAGATAGATAGATAGATAGATAGATAGATAGATAGATAGATAGATAGATAGATAGATAGATAGATAGATAGATAGATAGATAGATAGATAGATAGATAGATAGATAGATAGATAGATAGATAGATAGATAGATAGATAGATAGATAGATAGATAGATAGATAGATAGATAGATAGATAGATAGATAGATAGATAGATAGATAGATAGATAGATAGATAGATAGATAGATAGATAGATAGATAGATAGATAGATAGATAGATAGATAGATAGATAGATAGATAGATAGATAGATAGATAGATAGATAGATAGATAGATAGATAGATAGATAGATAGATAGATAGATAGATAGATAGATAGATAGATAGATAGATAGATAGATAGATAGATAGATAGATAGATAGATAGATAGATAGATAGATAGATAGATAGATAGATAGATAGATAGATAGATAGATAGATAGATAGATAGATAGATAGATAGATAGATAGATAGATAGATAGATAGATAGATAGATAGATAGATAGATAGATAGATAGATAGATAGATAGATAGATAGATAGATAGATAGATAGATAGATAGATAGATAGATAGATAGATAGATAGATAGATAGATAGATAGATAGATAGATAGATAGATAGATAGATAGATAGATAGATAGATAGATAGATAGATAGATAGATAGATAGATAGATAGATAGATAGATAGATAGATAGATAGATAGATAGATAGATAGATAGATAGATAGATAGATAGATAGATAGATAGATAGATAGATAGATAGATAGATAGATAGATAGATAGATAGATAGATAGATAGATAGATAGATAGATAGATAGATAGATAGATAGATAGATAGATAGATAGATAGATAGATAGATAGATAGATAGATAGATAGATAGATAGATAGATAGATAGATAGATAGATAGATAGATAGATAGATAGATAGATAGATAGATAGATAGATAGATAGATAGATAGATAGATAGATAGATAGATAGATAGATAGATAGATAGATAGATAGATAGATAGATAGATAGATAGATAGATAGATAGATAGATAGATAGATAGATAGATAGATAGATAGATAGATAGATAGATAGATAGATAGATAGATAGATAGATAGATAGATAGATAGATAGATAGATAGATAGATAGATAGATAGATAGATAGATAGATAGATAGATAGATAGATAGATAGATAGATAGATAGATAGATAGATAGATAGATAGATAGATAGATAGATAGATAGATAGATAGATAGATAGATAGATAGATAGATAGATAGATAGATAGATAGATAGATAGATAGATAGATAGATAGATAGATAGATAGATAGATAGATAGATAGATAGATAGATAGATAGATAGATAGATAGATAGATAGATAGATAGATAGATAGATAGATAGATAGATAGATAGATAGATAGATAGATAGATAGATAGATAGATAGATAGATAGATAGATAGATAGATAGATAGATAGATAGATAGATAGATAGATAGATAGATAGATAGATAGATAGATAGATAGATAGATAGATAGATAGATAGATAGATAGATAGATAGATAGATAGATAGATAGATAGATAGATAGATAGATAGATAGATAGATAGATAGATAGATAGATAGATAGATAGATAGATAGATAGATAGATAGATAGATAGATAGATAGATAGATAGATAGATAGATAGATAGATAGATAGATAGATAGATAGATAGATAGATAGATAGATAGATAGATAGATAGATAGATAGATAGATAGATAGATAGATAGATAGATAGATAGATAGATAGATAGATAGATAGATAGATAGATAGATAGATAGATAGATAGATAGATAGATAGATAGATAGATAGATAGATAGATAGATAGATAGATAGATAGATAGATAGATAGATAGATAGATAGATAGATAGATAGATAGATAGATA
>BOPN01001911.1:7500-17500 GCA_017312705.2 Penaeus japonicus
TGCATCCTTATACCACTTGATTTACTTGAGTTCCATTTGATCTTATATATAGGATCACTAAATGTTTATACGGACCACATGTTGAACACGAGTACCATTTCAAGCCTCCTATTGCCGCTGTATGCATTTTAGATTATTTAATTTGATAAAGGAATACAAATCGCTTTAGCCTAATTTCATCGGGCTTATATGAGGACCACCTGATCAGCTAAACATGATTATTTTCTAACTATTTTTCTCCTCTAATCAGTATGTTTCTTCTACATAAATTTATCGGGTTTCTTTAAGGACCTCATAATCGGCTAAATTCCATTTTTATCATTTTCATTTTTTTGTAATCTTTATTTTTACAGCATCTCATTAGAGTCAATAACTGCATATGTTTATTGATTATTAATCACCATCATTAACCAAACGATTTAACGATGTTATTTCCTTGACTGCTGTCGCCATAAATATTTCCTGATTGGTAAAAGTGATACCACATTTTGCCGAGGTCATCGTTGGTCATCATCGTT
Source organism: Penaeus japonicus (assembly GCA_017312705.2). NCBI lineage: Eukaryota > Metazoa > Arthropoda > Malacostraca > Decapoda > Penaeidae > Penaeus > Penaeus japonicus. Next base: position 8,019 of record BOPN01001911.1, read on the forward strand.
ATCGGCAGAACTTTTTATCATAATCAAGATTTCGATGAAAATGTAATCAACGTTGGCAGGAAACGGCAACGTAATCAAAAGCAATCAGTGATTATCGTTGTCGCGGGATGGCCATTTTGTGTCGTTGACTCCTAATACGATCGTGGAGCATTTAGTGCCGTTTGTGATCCTCGTCGGAGGCCAATTACACGCTCGGCAATAAGCGGTGACGGGTAGTTAAAAAATGTCGTTATTGCACGTGAATCATGAATGCTCTTCACTAAATATCGTTCATCGTGATACTGTTAGATTTCCTATCTATCTAACATTCAGTACTCTCTGTGATTGTCTATGTCTATTTAGGTTTATCACCCCTGAACCTATTTTCTCTACTCAAGAAACATAGTTTCATGACTATTGTTCTCAAAGTAACAATGGACAAAAATATGGAACTCTCACAAGGCACTAGCATTCTGTATCCAATTCAGAATCAAGAAATCCATGTGTATTTCGGTTACCTACCCCGAGAAATAAGCACTGAATAACGGTGAAATTTGACAGTGTATTGCTCGGAAATGCATTGTTTAGTGTGCAGTCGATTAACTGTAGTTGGTGAGCGGTTTTCACTTGTACAAGCAAATTCTAAAAGATATGTATTAATGCCTCTCCCTTCCGGTAAGGCCATGAGGGAAAAGAAAGGAAGACACGGCCGTACTAAAGGGAAAAGGCAGCTATAAAATCTGTATTTCTTACATCAAACTGTAAGATCTGTATGTGTATGTGTGTCTTTGAAACCCTAAGCTTTGCGCCTGTGTGTCTGTGAGCACATTTTTAACGGGCACTGCACAAGTATACATATTTTTCATATCAAGAGGTTTATGAAGACAAACGGTGCGTGATGTTCACCTGCGTTTGCATCCATCACCATCACACTTGAACGGAACATATTTTCGAAAAGTTATTCATCGTATTTTCAAATCCGTGTGATGATTTGTTTGGACTATTTGCATACTTATGCTGTTAAGAAAAGCGATAGCGCGCTGGTGATACTTAGAATTCCTCTTAAAAGTGAGCAAAGGAAACGAATTTCTGAAATTCCATATTGGGATTACTTCTAGTGTTTAATCTTATCTGTTGCTATTTTCACTGACATCATTAAAGTGCAATTATAATCATTACTATTGCCATTATCTATTTTCCGAATATTATCATGTGATCATAATAGTAATGAGAACGATGATAATAATTATACTTACGCTAACAATAATTGTAATAGTTGTGATGGAAAGGATGATAATGATCATGTTAGTAGTAATGATAATAAATCTGATGGTGATTTTAATGATGATAATGATAATAATGATAATGAGAGTAATAATCATCATACTGATAATGATAACCGTTATGGTGATGATAATGGTAATGATCATGATAATGACGATAATGATAATAATGACTTTGATAATAATAGCTTTTTACGATGATACAGATAATGGTGGTAATAGTAATGATAAGGACAGTGATCACTATCATCATCATTACATCCTCATCACCATCTTCCTCCACCTCCTCCTTCTTCTTCTCCTCCTCCTCTTCCTCCTCCTCCTCCTCCCCATCATCATCATTATCCTCATCATCATCATCATTATCATCATCATCATCATCATGATCATCATCATCATTATCATCATCATTATCACCATCGACACCATCACCATTTTTATCATGATTATTAACATGATCTGGAAATGATTTGAAACCCCTCCCAGAAATAGCACATTGTACCACTGCATTCGTTTGATCATCACCAGCCCATATACAGCAAGAAATCAGCAAGGAAGAGACAACAAAAGATCAGATCAAGCAAGGTAAAAGCATCCAAAAATCGCTTAGTAATGTCAACAACAACCAGAAAACGAGATAAAACTTCGACACAGTTGCAGCCGATGATGAGACCTAATCATTGTACTAATTGAGCTGAATGATAAATGGATCTGTGAAGGAATGCAATATTACGGAACAACAACGGGGAAAAATGATCGCACAATGCTACCGTAATCAAACAAATATCTGCCGATTCAAATTTGCAAGGATGCATAAGCTTTCAGATTATGTAAATTGACTGGCAGATATGGGCTACCTGATTTGATCGCAGGGGATTAAAGTCGGCAAAAGGCCTTTGGAAGGGATGGCACGAGCCTTATCATAATCGTGACTTATCGAACGACTATCCGTAGGAACAATCAACCGCGGATGTGATCAGTTTACGGTGGAATCACACGCAAGGAATCCGGAAAAAGTTGTGGATAGATGCATCCCATCCTCTGTCTGGAAAGGAAAAGGCTCTAGTATTACTCTAGTATTAGTTGCCGAGGAGTTACGGTTACTGTTTTATTTCTGGTAACATTTTTTCGTGTACCTGGATGTTCCTTAAGAGACATATCTTCACTTGAAGGATGGATGATATGACTGCCGGTCTACCTGAACTCAGAAGAGCGCATGTTGGATTTAATGGGATATGCATGCTGAGAGAAGGAGATAGATAGATAGACAGACAGACAGATAGATATAAAGAGAGAGAGAGAGAGAGAGAGTACACCTACGTACGAGGCGAATTCTTTAGCAGTAACACATGGCGTACTCAGACTCTATAAGAATCTGTAGTTACAACGACACACCTACAAACGTACAAACACACATACACACACACACACACACACACACACAAACACACACACACACACACACATAAGCACACATATACACAAACTCATAGAGTCAGTATCTTCATATCATCCTCCATTGATTATTCGATATAGACTCACACATGCCTCCCTAAGCATCGAAATAGTACGCATACACCGAAACAACCTCCGTACAAAATACAAATTGAATTTCGCATCCTAAAGGCACTTTCATACTTAAATATCTCGACGAACACTTTCACATCATGCATTTATAGTATATTTCATTCTGTTTACAAACAGACATCGATTTATCTGAATTTCCATTAATACATGTATAGAATATGAATACTGATATTACGAGCACATCATCGTTAGGCGGCGTCTCAAAAACATTCAAATCAGTTGCGCATGAATAATGCCGTCGTGTGTTGCTTTATCTGGAATCACGCTTTTCTCTGATGTTTGTTTATTTATGAATCATACTGAGAGGAAAAAATAGAGGCACAAGATGGAACAACAGTTTCTACTATATTCTTTTCTGGATATTCATTCTCTTTTTAACACTTCGTCTCGCATTATTTGTATCACTATCATTATTGTTATTATTATTATTATCATTATCATAGTTATTATCATTATTATTGCTATTATCATTATATTTATTATTACTATTATTATCATCATCATTATTATTAATTTCAATATCATTATTGTTTTTATTATTGTTACAATTATAATCCTTATCATTATTATCACTATTGCTATTATCAATATTATTACTATTATCATCATGACTACTATAGTGATTGTTTTTTCTGTTGTTGATATTTTTTCTATTTTTGTCATCATTTATCTTATTGTTATCATTATTGTTATTATATTTACCATTAATATCACCATTATCATTAGCATTATTCTTATTGATGTTATTACATTGTTGTTATTGGGGACCATTATCAGTATTATTTTCATCACTATCATCATTGCTATTATCATCATCATTATTGTTGTGTTGCTACTATTATCATTATCATTATTATTATTACTTTTGTTATTATCAAATTTTTTATTGCTATCATTATTATTATTGTCATCACTATCATCATTAATATTATTATTTACATTATGATCATGATTAATATCACTATCATTACTATCATTATCACTATGATTATCATTATCATCATTATTATTATAGTTTTGTTTTTATTTTTTGTTTTTTGTTTTGTTATAAGCATCATCATTGTTATCATTACGGTTTTGATGATCATCATGAATATTGTTGTAGTTATTATCATCATTGTTATTGTTATTATGAATATTGTTGTTATTATTATTATCAATATCATTATCATCATTATTATCAATACCATTATCGATCATCATTATTACCATTATTATCTTTTTCAGTATTATTGTTATCATCATAATCATTATTATCATTTGATTATCATCTTTATCGTTATCAATATTATCTTTATTATCATCATCATTACCGTTATTATCATTATTCTTAACATTATTATTAGCATTGCTACTATTATCATTATCATTATAATTATATTCATTGGCTTTATTATCGTTATTATCATTACCATCATTATTATGTTTATTCCTCTTATTCTTATTATTATCGTTATCATCATTATTATATTTTTATCGTTTCATCACTATCATCATTTTCCTTATCACCATTATCATTTTTTATTTTCATTATAATTGTCATCAGTATAATCATTATTTAAATGACTATCACCATGATTTAAATCACCATTATCATTATCTTATTATTAGTATTATCATTATAATAATCATTACTGTCATCGATATTATCCTAATTAGTATCCTTTTTTACTATTACTATCATTCATTATTGTCATTACTATTGTTATTATCATGATTATTCTCATCGTTATCATCATTATCATTTGTATTATTATTTTCATTATTTTCATCATTGTTATTGCCGTTGTCATCAGTATTATGAGTATTATCATCATTATTACCGCTATTGTCTTTATTGTTGTTATTATTATTATTATTATTATAACTTATATCGTTATCATTATTTCTCGCATTATCATAATCATTATCACCATTATCTTCATCATTAATACTGTTACTATCATTCTTATCATTACTATCCTTACATTAAAAGCATTTATATTTCTGCTTTTATCATTATCGTTATCATCATGATTATCCTTGTTGTTGTTCTTATCACCATTTTTGTTATTTTTGTTATCACCATTAATATCATTACCTGCCATTATTATTATTATTATTAATATCAGTTTGTATAGTTAGTATTGTTGTTACTGTTATTTTTCTTTTATTGTTATCATTATTATCCTTTTAACCATTATCATCATTATCTTTTACATTATTATCATGATCATCAGCATTATCATCATTATTTGCATTATTAACATTACTATCAATATCGTTATAGTTATTATCATTACTATCATCAATTGTATCTTCATCATTACCACTATCATCACTATCACTTTTTAGTAACAGTGGTATTTATCACTATTATCATTATCATTACTGTTGTTATTGCCTTTATCATGTGTATCATCATCATTTCTGTAACCAAAGTTATGATTATAATTTGATATGAAAAATTGTGAAAATTATAATGACAGTGATGCACCGTTACTACTTCTGTTGACAGCAACAACAACAACAACAATAATAATAATAATAATAACGATAATGGCAAGCGTATGTTAACACTTACTTTGTTGCAATTGCCATCATTATTGCTACTTGTAATTTTTCATAATGATACAAATTACCCATTATTGTTGTTTTTACCATCATTGTCCTCGTTATTACTACTATCATTATCAGCATCAGCATCCCTAATATCATCCACATCACAAACATCATCCTTATCATGATTAGCACTACAAATTATAGTTGTTATCATAACTGCCAATGTAATTCATTATTACTATCATTGTTATCCCCGTTATATCATTACTATTATTTTCATTATCATTATCAGTATTTTCATTCTTATTATCATTATCACCATTATCATAATATCTTGTAGGCACACATATTTTGAAATCTATATTTGGCATTAGCCTTTGTAATCTACAACTGATGATATATCCATCGTAGAATGTAGCAAGACAATCATCAGCGGTTCACTTTTAAAATGAACAAGAAATATGCATCCCAGTGATGAGAGATACATCCATAAGACTACTCCAGCTGTAATTAAGATATGAAAAGGGGGCCTTAATATGTGAAATACGTGAAATATGTGTCAACGGTCAGTTTTTGTTACTTTCAATTTCATCTGTTCATCTGTCCATAAAGCGTTTGATAGAGAAAGAAGACCGAGACAGAGAATGGTACTGCAGTGGATATCCCACAAAATTCCCCATATTTGAATTTTTTTTGGTTCGTCAATAAAAGTCTACGGGTTCCGTACTTTGATTTTCGCATGCACATCGCTATGTTATAATGTTTTATACTACAGCTTTCAGGTTTTTGAGAGTTTGTCAGCTTTATCAAGTCTTCCCTGTTGGAGATTTTTATTATGTGCGAGATCAACATGATTATGTTTGGCGATTCCAACATGCGATGATATTCACGTAAAATGTATAAATTGTCCCCGTTCATTGGCGCACTGTTCATTTATTCTTATATCACTTACGATATTTCCAGCACCTTTATCAAGAGTATTCGGAGCTTGGAGAGAACTCTGCGAGTCGCAGAAAATTACTTCTGGGCCTTGACTGCAAGAATCAGACATGGATACAGACTGTATAGGCAGGTCAGTACAGAATGCACTGTGGAAGAAACTAAATGCAGACTTTGCAGCGGTACTTCCAGTGTCCACTAGGGTCTGTCAAGAGGAGAAGCTGCCATTAACTTATACCCTAAAGCCACAGACGCCCCGCGAACTGGCGATATATAAAGAAAATGGCCGAGCATTTCGTGTTTTTATATTCTGTACTCACCCAGTCTTTCTTGCCCATGAATACCCTTTTATCAAATCCGTTTTAAGTTTAATGATGATGATGAAGCACTGGCTTAAGGAACGACTCTAGTTTGAAGGTTTTGATAATTTCTATACAATTTAGTTAAAACGTTTTATCTTTAAGCTGCACCTTTATATGATTGTTTTCCCCCTTGAAAAACGTAAGATCCATCCCTTGATTATACCTTTCTAAGTTCAAGAAGCCCGACCTTCTTCCAAGAAAGACAGAAGGAGACACTTTAGATTGAGTTGTTCTATCCTCTCTGTCTCTTACTGTATTTTGTGACTGGGATTTTTTATCTGTTTTGAATTTACAAGGAGGCTACAACTACGATCATGAGAAAATAGATATCTAGTGCCGATGTTTTGTTCGAGATGGTGATATATGTGTGAGCAATTTAATTTGCACTCTTATTTTTTAACGATTTTTTTTTCTATATAATCTTACAAACCGTGGAGTGGTTCCCCAGAAATTCCCCGTGTGTGAGCGGAATTTTTTTTAAAGTATATCTATTGTGATTTTTTTTTTTGGGTGTTGCTACCCCTATACCAAATTGTCTCGTAACTTTTTTTTTTTTTTTTTTTTTTTTTGGGGGGGGGGGGGGTATCAATAGTGACCCATGCACAAAATCTATGGGTCTATATGGATATGATTAACGAATTTTCAGTCTGGCTACATGAATATGATGATCAATGAATTCTCAGTTTTAGCTAATAGAATATTACCTGTGAATTCTTAGTTTGTCTATAAAAAGATATGACCAGGGATTCCTCAGTTTCTCAGTATGAACTTGCTCAGTGGAAGATCGGTATTTTATATGTAAAATCTCTATTAAAATCCTTCCCGTGTTCGTCATCCGCGCTCAGGCTACACATTCATCATTCTTTGTCTCGCTGTATACACACTCTACGCAATATACACTCCAATACATAATACTCTTTCTATGTCTCCTTTACACACTTCTTGTCACACAACTAGCTTACCATTAAAACCTTCGTTCCCGGACGTGTTAAACGGGGGAAGTCAGACGCTTTCATCTTGCTGATCTTTGACGGTGTAGACCGAGAAAAGAGTGAAAGTGTAGATGGCACGTTCGCTTCAGCACCCAAATTCAGTAACTAATATATCTGACAAATCACTCTTGCTATTTCCAGTACACATACCTGAAACAAAATATTTCTTTTAGGTAAAATCCACGCCATGAGCCCTGCGACATAGTCCTTAAAGATTCGGGACGACCTTCGAACGACCTTGCAAAGAGGCATGATGCCTCGTTAAGGAAATATATCAAAGGGTATAACGTAGAGATTTACCTTTGATTAGCAGCATATAGTCACGTATTTCCATCATCCTACTGTAATCTGTCATATAATAAAATAGTTGATCTGACAGATAGCTAACACTCATCCATGGCCAATGGACTTTCATGTTTCAAAGCGTAAATGGCGGATACAAATATTATTGTATAATACATTTGGTGCTACAGCCAATACCATGATAAAAAAAATGTTGACAGTGATTTTACGCGGAAAGGCCTGGTATATAATGAATGCTGTTGTTATTATCAATGACGAACATAAAATACAAACGTTTACATGACACTGAGAGTACTAGATAAAAAAGATAAAGATGATAAGGATTACTATAATCATTCTCTGATAAGTGAATAACATTACGAAATACAAATGTGAAAGCAGAAGCAGTATAGTGATAAAATTAATGTATGGACAATATAATGATTTAAGCAATGTGGATATATGTTAATAAAATGGCTTTCGTTCCGATTCGGTGGAAATATTAGTATAACCACCTCCATGCTATTGATAAGATATCATCAAGAATGATAATGATAATAACAATAATAATAAAGGTAATAACAAAAAGAATAATGTTACAACTAGTACTATTACTAGTTGCGACAACTAATACTGCTGCAACTGATATTGATAGTTATAATGATAACAATAACGATAATATAAACATAACAATGACTTTGATAATAAAAATGATAAAGATGATAATAATAAAAATACTATTGATGATAATAATGATATATATAATGATAATGATAGAAATGGTTGTGATAATGATAACGATGATAATTATAATGATAATAATGGACATGATAGTAGTAGTAATAATGATTGAAATAATTGTAGTAATGATATTGATAATGATGCTAACAATAACAGTAATAATGATTACAATGCTAAAAATGATTAAGATTATATGACAATAACAATCATTACAATTATGATAACTAAGATAAAAATGTTGATAATAATAATGATAATGACAATAACAAGAATGATAATGATAATAATGATAATGATAATAATAGTAATAATGATAATAATGAAAGAAATTATGTATAATAACGATGCTAAGGGTATCAGTGATAATAATGATATACAATGACAGTGATAATGATGATAGTAACAATGATGATAATAATGCTAGTGATAGTAAGAACAATGATAATAATGATAATTTACAGGTACAGCAGACACAATAATAGTATTTGTAATAATGATAATGGTAACAGTAATGATAATAATAATGATAATAATGGTAATGTCAATGATAATGATAATGATATTGATAATAATAATAATGATAATAATAGTAACAACCACAAGAATAAAAGTAACAATAATAACATCAATTATAATACTGATAAATGTATTAGTAATAAGGATAATGATAAAGATTTGTACTAATGATAATGATAAAGATAGTAATGACAATAACAATAGCAACAATAATGTAGAGGATGATAATATCATTGATGATAATAAGGATTATAATAATA
>BOPN01001911.1:52500-57500 GCA_017312705.2 Penaeus japonicus
CATCCAGATGATGAGCCTTCTTTATGGAACATACTATATACCCGGGGTCACCAGAAAGTTGGAGATAGATATAATACAATTTACCGTCTTTCGGTTACGGTGTTGCTCTCAGAGCCTAGGGAAGGATGGTGAGCATTTGTCTCTTCGCAGTAAGACTACATATCACTATGTATCATACTGTCAGCAGTTTACCTGTCAGTTCACAAATGCGCGAGTTATACATTAATTATAGTGAAAGTATTACCCTCAAGAACTCTACTCTAACATGTGTTGTCAAGATGGTCATCTGTCACTTTGGATGGAAGGGATTTCCTGATGCTCATGCCAGTCCTTTGAACGGAGGGATCAGCAATACTGGGTATGTCATGCTAAATATGGCAATTTGCGCAAAACAACCATAGGTTCTGACTTCCTGAAGCCATCAATTGTTAATTGACTCTTTCCAGGGTCTGCCTAGGGTTATTGTTATATTAGATCTAAAAAAGAGTATCCAGCAAAAGGAGGAATGAATTACCGCAAACTGTTATTTGTCAAGTGTATATTCACTACATTGGCTTGGGTCAGTTTCATGGAACTGCCATTAAAACGATTTTGTCTCACAAATCTCTCTCTCTCTCTCTCTCTCTCTCTCTCTCTCTCTCTCTCTCTCTCTCTCTCTCTCTCTCTCTCTCTCTCTCTCTCTCTCTCTCTCTCTCTCTCTCTCTCTCTCTCTCTCTCTCTCTCTCTCTCTCTATCTTTACTCTCTCACTCCACTCCTTCTCTCTCTCTCTCTCTCTCTCTCTCTCTCTCTCTCTCTCTCTCTCTCTCTCTCTCTCTCTCTCTCTCTCTCTCTCTCTCTCTCTCTCTCTCTCTCTTTCCTCTCTCCTCCCCCCCTTCTCTCTCTCTCTCTCTCTCTCTATCTCTCTCTCTATATATATATATATATATATATATATATATATATATATATATATATATATATGCATATATATATATATATATATATATACATATATATATATATATATATATATATATATATTTAGAGAGACAGAGAGAGAGAGAGAGAGAGAGAGAGAATGGAATTAACCATGGAGTGGATGTACAATGGAACAGGTAGCTGTGTAATGTGCTCAAGTAGATAACAATTAATTCTATAATCAAGTTTTTACAGAACAAGGTTGTAAGTGAACATAAAAAAGAAAAAGAAACTTATAATGGGAAATAATAATTGTGCTGAAAAGCTTCGTGTTGTCGAATTTGGCGTCGATGGATGTCGAGATACAATAGTTTTAGTTTTCCGATTTTTTTTTAGGAAATTTCTCTACTACATTTCTTGGCGTTCCTAGTTGTCGGCCCTGCATCATCGCTGAAGTTCTTTCCATGAACTAAAGCTTCCAAATATGCACACTGGACATCACGTGCAATCCATCGCTATCAATTAGATATACTAGTTGCCGAATTTTTACCGCGATAATGTGTTGCCAGTCTATGATACACATTAACAATTATGATCATCGTTTGCCTGCTGGCGAGTTATATCAATGATTCAATACAAAACTATTTTTATATTGTGCCAACATACAGAGAAAGTAAACAAGCAGTTGCACATGGCAATTAAGAGTAACGTGAGATTTAACTGTGTTATTACTTAGTGAAGGTAGTACAGGGGGGGGCTGGAAAGAAATGACACCTGTAACATCCTACATATCGAACGATTGTACCCAATTGAAACCAGAATGCAGTGATCTGGTGGTAAATATAAATAGAAGGAGTCTTTAAGTAGAAACTATATCATAGAAAGCAAATCAAAATATCAAACATGTAAAAATTACAAAAATGAATGGAGGTCATAGAATACAATATTTTCATAGAGCATTTGAACACAACATCGGAAAGTGTATTTGCGGAAAGAAATTAATTGAAATATTTTCTTATGGTTGGGTTAAACATTCCTAAAGACAATTACAGCTTAAAGGGAGAAGCTGTGAGCAAGATATCGACAAATTACCTTGCAATAAAGATGATACTCTCGAAAAATTGGATCTATATGAAGGAATTGCTACATGAGGTCAAGTGAGGAAAACACTGGTTCAAAGAGAGAGTTATGCAATGTCTTCGCTTTTTATATGACCTAATATTGTTTGCTCGGAAAACGAAGGTTCGAGATCCGGCAAAACTTCAATGTGAACAGTTTATATGTTTCATACATGTGTTTGACATAAATTAAGTCAGATATGCAGTCATGATAAGCACTGCGCTACCACGACAAAAAAAGGAAATAGTCACCTGATTTATAGTGTTATAAGATGTTACACAAGAGAGGAAATTCAGACAGGAGATATAATGGGCGTCAAGTCTGAAACGGATCATAACAAAAGTCATCGGGAAACAAACACATGAGCATATATGAGCTTGACAGATGTTGGTGATGAGTAAACTCATCATGTTTGACTTTTCACTTATTATCCAGGAAAACGGCACAGACTGATTTTGTGACTAGTGTTACAAATGTGTTGACTAGCATTAGGCGATATACTAAGCTATATTATTTTAGTGGCACAACCGCCAAAAGTTTCTGGAAATGAAAATCACTGGATCTGTCAGCGAGCTTTATTGTATTAGAATGGCACCATTATAGGATATTACTCACTAGGGATTGTGCTTTATTATTACATATGTGCCTTACAGAGTAGAGTTAGGCATTAGGAAGGAATAAGCCTAATCTCCAGTTCTTGGGCGCTGGAATAAATCTCCTTTTCGCCATAAACAGTGACACAGGAATATCACCTAGAAATGTTTATGATAAACTTTGGAAATCCATTGATCTCTAAGGTGTCGGAAATTAATTGCCATGCTGATTAGTGACGTTTGTGCCATTGTTATTAGCTGACTTTTATCAACAAATGATGTTTCCTAGAAATGTCCTAAGAGTAATAGTAGAGTACAAAGGAAACGTATATAGTAGGCATAGTTTATCTTTAGCGTAATGCTCGAATTTGAAGGGGTAGACATTTGACAGATTTAAAACTGCTTTTTATTATGTGACAGAATCTTAAGTGGTAGCAACTGTCTTTTAGGATGTAAACGTGTCTAGTATTACTGATTTCCTTAGACATGACATTATTTGCATTTGAAAATGTTATTCAACTCCTTGAAGTTTTATATGTTTGTCCTTGATTATGAGCTGGGGAATGGATTATCTATGCACACACTGCACGCAGAAATTTATGACAGAACTACCACGGTTGCCAGATTAACCCAAAACCCCCGTGATGAAAAGTAGTTTTCTTCAGCTTAGCGTGACCAGAAATGCTTACAAATTATGGACAGGAAACGAGGACGAAGTTAAAGGGGAAATGAAGAAAACGATTGATCTTGATATCAATGAAAATCATTGCAACAAAGAATTAGCAAAAAATCGTTGATTAGCTTCACGAATCCAACTCCCACCCTCTGGAATGAACGCTTCCCTCCATCTTCTGACCTTCAGATGAGACGTTTTGTAGTTCTCGCAGATTGCATTATTCAGACGGGAGCTCAGGAAAGAGATAGAGAAAGATGTTCGGCTACTGTGTGGAAACGCAAAATCAGCTCCCGTGTGCGTTTCCAGAAAACGAAGACATAGAAGTTTTACTAGAACGCATAAATTGTGAGATGCATGTGACGTAGTCCTACTTAGAATCAGAAATCTGCTGTTATATTTTATCAGCTTATTTTCAGCTTAAGTAATAGTCTACTTTTTAAAAAGTAAACCAAAAACTTGTAGAAATAAGCATATCAAGGTTATCTTGATACGTTTAATGATATATAAACGTTCGTGCTAGTAGGAATAATATTTTGATAAGGGAAATATCGTAGACTGGGTCAGTCATTCAAGAATGTAAAATCCGTGTTTGCCTCACGGTCCCAGGAGTCAAACATGCGTTCAGTCAGATCAACATCTTTCCCTGGCTTTTGCCGAGCGAGGTACTTTATTTCTGTGAGATAAACGTTTTGGTTCAACTTTATATCTCTCCCTTTACCACACACGCACACACACACACACACACACACACACACACACACACACACACACACACACACACACACACACACACACACACACACACACACACACACACACACACACACACACACACACACACACACACACACACATATACACACACACATACACACACACACACATACAAACACACACACACACATACACACACACACTCTAACACAATCCCTTTTACCATACGTCGACGACAAAAGAGGATATATATTCCCCTTCAGATAAAAAAGAAAGTAATTTCGCCAAGACAATAGATCAAACATAGGAAGTAAACTCGGGACGGCTCAATAAAGCACACTCAAGTATCGACAGAATATCAAGAAACCGGATTAATGACCTATGTTATATGGACGAAACTTCCTGATTGAGCTTAATAATGACGGTGACTCTATCCATCTACTTTTTTCTTTGGCGATAGCAGGGAAATGAAATGGGAAATGAGAAAAAATGCCCTGCACCAAAGCGTAGTTCAGGGTGTTTATTGACAGATGGCGAACCTCTGATTACTGTATCCATTCCCCACGGATCTCTCAAGGTTGAAAATCAATCACGTCCTGATACGGATATAGCCCGTAATTGCTCTCCCGGGTCTCTCATTATCGTGGGTCGCGAGAAATAGCGATGGAGACTGAGATAAGAGCCGATAAGAGGCTAGATATGAAGAGGGGCAAGATAATGAGAGTCCGGAGTGACCCAGAGAGCCGGAGTCGAACACGAGAGTGTTTCAGAGAGATTCAAAGGAGGCGAGAGTGAAGGGGCGCCATTTCCGAAACGAGAATAATCCCCTAGTTGACGAAATCCTGCACATAATAGGATATACTTTGGATTCTGGACTTCTTGGACACACCGTTTAATGACCCAATATACTATCCCTCCACTAGGAAAAGGCTCACACCTGTGCTCTTAGATCAGATACAGCGGTAAATAACCCCCTGCATAACATCCCTCCAAGAGAAAG
>BOPN01001911.1:72500-77500 GCA_017312705.2 Penaeus japonicus
GATGGAATATACGGAAGCAGTGGTTGGGTGTATCACTTGACTTTGCATTATGAGGAATATATATATATATTTTATAACTAAATAGATGTTTAACTCTTATTGTTTTTGTTACGTGATAATCCATATCAGTATCACTATCATTAAAGCCATCATTATCATGATCATTATTAGCATTATGATTACTATCATTCGTACGATCATGTTTTTTCTTTCGGAATCACTATTGCCATCAATTCTATCATAGTTGCTGTTTACCGTTATTAATGACGATGGTGATTAAGATGATTAGAAGAGTGGTAATGAGAACAATAGTAAATTAATAGTGAGGGCAGAAAAGAAATCTTGATGATAATTACATGAATAGAAGTAGGAATAATAATGGTAATATGGACAATACTGCTACTACTAGTTGTAGTAATGACAGTAATGATAACGACGATAGTAGTGATAATAATGATACCAATAATAAGGGTAATAGTAGCAATGATAGTAATGATACTGGCACTGCTAATGATGAGGGTAATGATAAATATCAAAAGTAATGATAACAATGATAGAAATAAAAATCATCATTGTTATGAAGATGATGATAATGATGATAATTGTAGTGATTATGATATTGATGATAACAATGATATTGATAATAATGATGATAATAATTATGATAACAATGATAACAACAATAATGATATTGACAGTGATAACAACGATAAATTTGATTATATATATCATCACAACAATACGGATAATGATAATGGTATCTAAATAATAATGATTTTGAGAATGATAAAAGTGACAATGATAATGGTGATAATAATAAGGATAATAATAAAGGTAATAATACCAATGATAACAATGACATTGTTAATGAGAATGGTAATATTAGTAATGATAAAGATTATAATGATAATGACAATAATAACGATATTGATAATAATGCTAATGATAGTGATGGTGATAATAGCAATTATTAGAGTAATAATGATTATGATAATGATAATGACGATGATAACAAATACAAGGATAATAATGATAATGATAATAGAAATAAAGATGTTAATAGCAATAATGATAATGATAATGATGATAATGATGATAATATTGATAATAAGGATAATAATAATAACAATGATAATAATAATAATAATAAGGATAATTATAATAAGGATAATAATAATAATGATGATAATAATAATAATAATAACTATAATAATAATAATATGATAATAATAATAGTAGTAATGATGATAATAATAATGATGATAATAATAATGATAATAAATATAATGATAGAAATAATGATAATAATAATAATAATAATAATAATAATAATAATAATAATGATAATAATGATAATAATAATAATAATAATAATAATAATGATAATGATAACAATAATAATAGTAATAATAATAATAATGATAATAATAATAATAATTATAATAATATTAATAATGATAATAATAATAATAATAATAATAACAATAGAAATAATAATAATAATAATAACAATAATAGTAATAACAATGATAATAATGATAATAATAATGAAAGTAATGACAATAATAAAAACATAAAAATAGTGATAATGATAATAATAAAAACACAAAAATAATGATAATGATAAAAAAACATAAAATAATGATATGATAGTATAATAGTATAATGATAGTAATGATAATGACATAGTGATTATAAGGATAATTTGAAAAACATTGAGGAAAATATAGATAATCATAATAATGATGATATTAATAATAGTAACAATAATAATAACACTGTTACTAGTACTACCACTACTACTACCACTGCTAATGATGATAATGATAATGACAATAATGATGATGATGATAATAATAATGTTAATAGTAATAATAATGATGATGATTATGATAATGATAAGGATGATAATAATGACAATGATAATGACAATAATGATAATGACAATAATGATAATGACAATAATGATAATAGTTATGATAGGAATCAAAATGAGGGTAATGATAAGAACAAGATGATAATGATAATGGCAATCACAATGATCATAAAAAGTATGAGAGTGACAATGATAATAAGAGTAATAATGATAATGACAATAACATTGATAATAGTGAACGTGAATATAAGAATACTTGGTTACTATGGAAATGAGGATGATGGTAATCTTGGTTGGATAACGTTATTATCTCCCGAGTGATTATAACAAGAATGGGATAATGATGATAATGGCAACAACATCAATAGCACTAATTTTGATCATAGTATCAATAATGATAAAAGTAATGGTAATTATAACGACAACAATGATTATGATATGAAACATTACAATATAAGTTCATAAAATCATATAACCCAAAATCTTTTCCGAAGACTCCATTAAGGCTTAAAAAAAGAGAGAAATATTTAAAAAAAAAGAAAAAAGAAAAAAAAAACATAATAAGTAATAATCAG
Source organism: Penaeus japonicus (assembly GCA_017312705.2). Lineage (NCBI taxonomy): Eukaryota > Metazoa > Arthropoda > Malacostraca > Decapoda > Penaeidae > Penaeus > Penaeus japonicus. The sequence goes on from BOPN01001911.1 coordinate 74,952, forward strand.
TCTCAAAATCTGTATTGTTTGTGCAGCATATTACAGAATAAAACAAAAAAGAATAAACAATAGTTCATCACAGAATGATGTCTTTCTCTATTGTAAGTGTTGGATGAGTTTCAGTTTCTGACGTTGATAATAAACCCAGAACCAACGGGAACCTGCCTCTTCATCTGGCGAATTTCAAGGACTTTAGAATCCATAGTCTTTGACGACTGAATCTCCATTGAATACACTCTTTGGCAAAATCTAGTCCAGGGGTAAAATTGTGACACGCCCTCTCAGGAAATTCAGTATCAAAAGTGAAGTTGTATCAGTAATTTATCGGAGTTCAGTTGCAACACGGTCACTAGATCGATGCCATCTTGGTTTTCGTAATCTGGTTGCAGAATCTGAATCTGCAATGAATGCTGTCATTGCTTTTATCCACATAGTTGATGATAAAAACAGATAACAGAAATTGAAGGTTATGAGTAGGAGCAGGATTATCATATAAATTGTCATCATCATCATCATTATCCTCACCATAACGAGAGTAATAATAACGATAATACTGACGATATCATTGATATTAGTGATAACAACTGTACTAGTAATAGTAGTAATATAACAACAACAACAGCATATAATTATGATAATGGAATTGGTAATGATAATAATGTTAGTAATAATGGTAAAAATTGTAATAATGATAATGACATTAATGGTAATAGAAACAATAATGGCAATAACAATTAAAATAGCAATAATGATGATAACACTGATGATAATAAAGATGATGATAATAATGGTAATAAAGATGATAATGATATTGATGGTAATAAAGATGAGGGCAATGATTATAATGATAATAACAATGATAACAAAAACTATAATGTTAGTAATTATCATGATAATAATAGCAATGATAATGATGATGGTAATGATATCGGTAATTATGATAATGATAATAATAATAATAATAAAAATCATGATAATAACAGCGACAGCAACCGTAATAAAGATGATTATCATGAGGATGATAAAGATGATGATGATGGTGATGAATACCAGTTTCATGAATGTAATTAAGGTCGTAATCATTATCATTATGAAACTGAAAACGATTACAGTTATAACATTCATCTTAACGATCAATATTGCTCTAAGTAATATGCTCTATTTTCACTATGCATTTTGATACAGAAAAACAACAACCACTGAATAAGCTGTCTCGTCACTGAACAACATGAGCCAATAGTCACATAGTAGAGCAATGATAGTAAAAAATAAATCCACCATAACCCCATCTCCTTTTCGGGTCGAAGCTCGGTATAAACACACCATAAAAAAGAAAAAGAAGAAGGGAAGGAGCGTAAAAAATGAAATACCATCTCGATAGAGGTTCCCGTCGTTGTTGCCATGATTTTATAGGTCTCGTGGAATAACAATGGTCGAAATGAGACGCCAGTTCTGCGGTTGTTTTGGCTGGAACATCTGGTCCCATTGGGTGAACAACAAGGTCTCGCGGCCTGCCCTTGGAGTTTACGGTATGTCCAAAGATGTATTTATCTTTTTTACTAGTTTTTCTTTTCCTCTGTTGTTATTTATTTCCTTTTTGTTCTTTTTACTTATTGTACCTTTTACCATTCATCTTGTTTTCTTCTGATTTTCGTCGCCATTATTTCCCTCTCTCTTCTCTTTAGTGTTTCTAATGACGTGGCACATGGTTGTTTAATGAAATGTGGGTTTAAAAACTTAGACTATGTTTCACTAGATAGTGGGTTGAGTAAGTGTAAGCACGGGCTCGGACAGATGTAGATAGTGATGACTATACTAGGCATCTAGACATGAAAGTGGATGGACCGTGGCAAGATAGCTAAATAGATGAATAGGTACATAGATTGATTAATGGATGTCTCGATGCAAATAGAGGAATGGATAAGTACATTGATAGGTAAATGGATAGATGAATGGACATACAAAGAGATGAAGTGAAATTTAATACACCTCATACCTACCTGCCCCCTACTCGCAAAAATCGCATAAAAAGAGCATTCCATTAAACTTTAAAAAAAAAAGAAAAAAAAAGAAAGAATGAAAATAACGGCAAAGAAAGTCGGAACAGAAATCTAACCGAGATAGCTCGAATTTCTCGAAGGAAGGCTCACATTTACATGGGGTGTTTACTACACCCGCCTCCATTGTGAAATCAACATGGCTAGCTATTGTTTTGAGTCGAATAAACAGGCAACTCCGTCCACGCTAATGTCCACTTCGCTGAGAAAAACCCTTCCTGCAGCCGATTCCCGACCGAGAACCAGAGGTCCCTGGGTGTCCTTTTCCCTTGCGCTCCCTGAAAAAAACATTTTAGTTCCTCGGGAGCCGCTGCCGATGTTTGATCCGGATCTTGACACCTGCATCCGATCGGGGCGTTATATAAGGATTTGAGAACTGCACGCGGATACATAAACGGGATACATAAACCCGGTAGGAGGCGAAGCTAGGAAACAATAAGAGGACAGCTGCCATCTTGCCTTTCAGATTCTTTCCTCCAATGTACTCTTTGCTTTTCTCCT
>BOPN01001911.1:120000-122500 GCA_017312705.2 Penaeus japonicus
TCTCTCTTGTCGGTGTGGCATTCAGTAAAGATGTAAGTTTTATATTTGTGGTTTGGTATCATTCAAGACTTTTTTCAAATTTGCTCTGTTACATGAATATGAATGAAATTCCAAGCGGACGCAAACACATAGACACACGTATAACAAATAGATATATATATATAAATATATGTATATCTATGTATGTATATGTATATACATATATATGATGTATATATGTATATATATATATATATATATATATATATATATATATATATATATATATATATATATATGTGTGTGTGTGTGTGTGTGTGTGCGTGTGTGTGTGTGTGTGTGTGTGTGTGTGTTTGTTTTTTTCCTTTTTTTAACAGTCTACGTTAGGCATTTCATCTGGAACAATGCAAAACAGCCAACAGCCAGCGCACTCTCTTGCTCTCATTTTCTGAAATACTTCTTTGCTACTGCCCTCCAGGAACCCCATTTTACACTCGTAATATGGATTTTAATCCCATACATATTCCTTACCTCGATGTGATGATATCTATAGATTTTTTTTCCTTTCGCTTGAGGAGGATGAGGGAAGGCGGGACGTGCATTCCTTTGATGCCTTACAAAGGAGTTCAAAGCGGAGCTCCGAGCCAGGTGGCGGTGATTCCTAGCAACACAAAATCCTGCAGTGCACTGAACAGGAATCAATGATATGATTGATATGATTAATGATAATCGAGTTAAAGTTCATGTAATTTTAGGTAATTGCATTAAATTAGACTGTAGATGAAATAAGAGAATCGGATTGAACTGAATTTGGGATGAAATAAGATAATCAAAGTAAGGGTGAATTAAAAATGATAATTGAGTTAATCAAAGATAATCGAATTTAATGCGACTTAAACTTATCAAATTATAAATGAGATATATAGATATAGATTAAGATACTAAAGTATATCTTAAAACAACAGAATATAAATAAGGATAATCCGACAGTGAGTTATAAAAGAATTAAAAACAAACTAATAAAACCATCCTTCAGTAAGCGTTGAGATTCACCCCCTGTGTCCTATGACTTTGCTGGGAAAGTAGCAAGCACACAAGCACACACACCCGAGCCAGCTAATCCCGACGGCTGATCCTACGGCTGGAAGCAAAGCCGGCCACGTGAATGTCCTGACATTCATTCAGTCGAATGAGGAGAGATTATTAGAGGAATAGCGATAGGAAAAATAATGATCTTAATAATAATGACAAACGTGATCAGGGAAAGCAAGAGTAACGAAAAAGAAAGTAATGAGAGTTCAATCCTATTTGGGATCTGAGTGATAACAATGATGGTAGATGTAGAAACAGCTGAAATGATAATCGTGATAATGGTGAGTGAAAATAATGATAAGAAAAAGAATATAATAATAGTAATGATAATGGATATGATAGAGATAATAATGATGATAATGATAATGATATTATTAGTGATATTACTGATAATGACAGTGATAATGACAAGGATGACAGTGCTAATAACAATAATAAAGGTGATAATGATAATGGCAGTGATGATTATGATCATAATAATGGATACCATCATGATAGCGATTATAATCATGATAATTATAATGATATTGATAGCGATGATAATGATATTGACAATAATAATAATATTAACAATAACAATACTAATAATGATGAGGAGGAGAATTATAATATTGATAATGATATAACAATAACAATTGTAAAGATAATATATAACAATGATAATAATGATAATAGTAACAATAACAACAACAATAATAATAAAATCAGCACTAATAATTATAGGAATGATAATAATGATAATGATCATAATAACGATGTTAATGATAACATTAATGATTATGATAATAATAATCATAATGATAATGTTAACAGTTATGATAACAATGTTATTCTACTATTAATAATAAAAATGATAATTATAATGATATACATAATGATGATACCAATAATGATAATGATGATAGTATTGAAAATGATGAAAATGATAATAATGATGATAAGGATGATGATGATGATGATAAAGTGATGGTGATGACGATGATGATGATGATAATGATTAACAAAAATTATAATGATAAATCTCAAAACAATGATGATAGTTATAAGTATGATGATGCCAATAAGGATGATAATGACAATGATAAAAATAATTATACTATTGACAAAATCAGAAAACTGATTCATAACGATATTAATATGATAATGGTGATAATGATAACATCAATAATGATAAGAATAATAAAAAACAATGATGATGATAACCATAATAATGATGATGATGATGATGATAATGGTAATAATAATAATGACAATGATGATTATGACATATTATGATGAAAAATTATATATATATATATATATATATATATATATATATATATACATATATATATATATATATATATATACACACATACACACACACACACACACACACACACACACACACACACACACATACACACACACACACACACACACACACACA
>BOPN01001911.1:135000-137500 GCA_017312705.2 Penaeus japonicus
GAAAAGAAAATTAATTGTTATTGAAATAAATTGTTCCTAATTTTATGGCGAAATCATGGAGCAGGAGACACCGTATTCTGGTTACAACTTGAGCGGAGTGTCTGACAGAATGCAACTTCAAAATGTCATGGACGCACCTCTAGTGCATTTTCAAATAACAAGTTCATACTGAGAGTCCACTGACTTGATCTGATGCGTGGTGTCCAAGTGGAACCAGTCACACTTAATGGGTCACATTCCAGAAAGAGAGTAAAGTTGCTGGGGCACAGGCGGAGTCGTGAGCAGTACGCTTTCGCAAAGGGCGCGGTACTTTTGTGAGAACTTAGATGGTTTAAATATATGTCCTCTTTCTTTTTCCCTCAGAACACTCAGTGGTTTGTGTCTTTGACATACACCATTCGCTTGGAATGGAAGAGACGGATGTAAACTTGCTTTGGCTTTCTTTCGGTATCAGAAGCAGCTGCAAATGTCCTTCTTAAGACTAATTCATGTTAGGATTCCTCATGCACTCGAGAACTTTTCTTTTATGAGGGGCGTATAACACGGGATGTAAAACCCTTACAATGGTAAGGTTCAGGTCCCGCAAGCTGGAGTCACATCCCTTTAAATGTGATGGTATTTACATGGATCCAGACTGACAAACAGTGAAAGCAGTTATCCATCCGCTACACGCTAATAAAAGTATCAGCCGCTGAACGCAAACATACAATAGCGCAGGGAAGTGTTTCATCACGGTAGAAAATAATAGGAAAATTGAGGATTTTCATGAAAGCGTCATTCGATCAAAAAACACTTCGAGACTTTACAAACTAGTTGAGGTACAGACTTGGGAACAACTTGTTCGAGTCGGCGGGCTGACCATGGCCTCGTCTTCTGATCGTCGTCCGTCGACGATAGGAACACTTCACGAGATCATTCACACACAGATAACATGGAGATTGATTAACCTAAAGGGAGGTATGCTAGCGAGGGAATAACCATTCAAAGCAAGTGAGCATGATGGAGAAGCGCGAGGTAAGACAGACCAAGGGTCCAGATGCTCCGTGGCGTCATCGTCGAAGACGCTGAGCTCCTGTCGGGTTTACGAGGTTTCTTCCGCCCGTGACCGGAGTCCTCCTGGTTGTACAGCTGAAGGTCCTTGAGCTTGCCTTTGCTGTAGGGCGTGTGCGAGGTGTCCACTGGAACCTGGTAGGTGTAGCTGTCTTCTGCTCTGTTCTTGTGTAAACCTGTCAGGAAGGTGACGTAAGGAATGAGGTAAGTTTCTTGGCGGTGATGCTGTTTTTCTAGAGGTATTGCTATTTTTACAAGCTTTAACAGAATTCGTGATCGGTAATGGATGTGTGCATTTACTGGAGCTATAAGAACTCATCACTCAGATATTTCTACTTATGATTTAGGAAAGATGAAGGAACCTTGGAAATCGCTCTCTGAGTTGATGTATTACATAAAGGAAAGGCAAAATACGATGTTTCTATCTATATCATTAGATCAGCCGAACTGCATATGAAGATCGTCGTTTTTTCTGCTTATCATATTATTAGAATTATTATGCATGCACGTGTACACATATAACATACACACAAACATACATAGATTATGCATATACAGCACATAATATATATATATATATATATATATATATATATATATATGTGTGTGTGTGTGTGTGTGTGTGTGTGTGTGTGTGTGTGTGTGTGTGTTTATCTATCTATCTCTCTATATCTTCTTATCTGTCTATCTATATGCACACACACACTGGGCATGCGAAGAAGGCGAGGGATCAGTGGCCGATCCTACCTGAGGATTTGGCACTGTGATCGATGGCGGGGGAGAGGGAGTCCCCCCCACGTGGCCCCTTGTCTGTCGTGGGCCTGTGTGTGGCCGGAGGGTCGATCTTGTAGGTCCTGATCTGGCCTTCTGCCTGGCTGATGGAGTTCCTGGCCACGCAGGTGTAGGTCCCGATGTCCGACATCTGCAGCTTGCGAATCACCAGCGACATGTTGGTGTGGTACGAGTGGTGGGACTCGAGGACTTTGTACTTGGGCCTGGGGAAAGGGGGAGAGGAGGGGCTGCTGAGAAGGTCATAGGGCCTCCGGGACACGTGACAGGGTCTGGCTGTTGGTTTACGCTTTTTGTTGCAGTTGTTACTTTTATTGTGATTATTGTTTCTGTTTTTTTGTTGTTGTTTTTGTGATTATCGTTGTCATTTTTTATATTTTTTTGTTGATGTGGTTATTTTATATATTTTTTTAGGTATTATCATTATTTTTTTATTGCTGTCATCGTTATCATTATTACTATCCTCATTCTTATCGTCATTATTACTTTCTTCCGTTGCCACACACATACATGTGTGTGTGGATATATATATATATATATATATATACAAATTTTTACCTCCCTGACCGGGACTCGAACCCGCGTTGTAAGATTGACAGATACGGTGGTGAGACCGCTCGGCTACACGACCCGCTAAAAGAGTTGTTCAACCAGACGCCTT
>BOPN01001911.1:145000-147500 GCA_017312705.2 Penaeus japonicus
TACCATCATCATCATCACTAATGCACACATATATCATTACAAGATTAAATCGTTTTTTTCCCTGAACATTAATCAGGTGCGCAAAATTAATTCTTTATCGCAACGCCTAAGAACCTATTATTTGAGCAGTTCACAAGGCTCATGAATTATTCGGAGATTTATTCGTCACTTCGTTTCCCTTTTGTTATCGGTCTCATAGAAAACCCAGACCTATCAATAGCATCAACGAAATGGTGTTCCGGCAAGCCATTTCTCGTGTTCCCTCTTCCCCTCCCGACCCGATGCCCCCCCCTCCCTCTGCCCACGCCATCCCCCTGCCGCCGCCCCCGTTCCCCTCCTCCCAGACAATAGATTACAAGGAGATACAAAACACCTACACACCTTGGAGAATACTGTATATGTAAATGACCTCGAATAAAGCAGAGGGAGAAATTTCGTCCCGGGAAGTCCCGAGCGCTTTTCGATCGGGTTACGCTATCGTATAAAAGCTTATTTCCTAATGTTTTGGGTCGGAACCCACCTTTACCCTCTCGCAGCAGCAGTAGCAGGGTGAATTATTTTTCGGGGTCGCTTATACATCTTTCTAACTCCCCGCCCTCCTCTCCCGCTCGCTCGCTCTCCCTTTCCCCTCTCTCTAGAGAGAGAATCTCTCTCTCTCTCTTCCTCTCTCGGTTTATTTGTTTCTCTTTCCTTCTTCCTCTCTTGGCTACTCTCTCTCTCTCTCTCTCTCTCTCTCTCTCTCTCTCTCTCTCTCTCTCTCTCTCTCTCTCTCTCTCTCTCTATTTATCTATTTATCTATCTATCTATCTATCTATCTCTCCATCTCTCTCTCTCTCTCTCTCTCTCTCTCTCTCTCTCTCTCTCTCTCTCTCTCTCTCTCTCTCTCTCTCTCTCTCTCTCTCTCTCTCTCTCTTTCTCTTTCTCTCTCTCTCTCTCTCTCTATCTATCTATCTATCTGTCTATCTCTCTCTCTCTCTCTTTCTTTCTCTCTCTCTCTTTCTCTTTACTTTCTCTCCTCACTCCTATATCCTTCTCCTCTTTCTCTCCACCTTTACCTCCCTTTATCCCTCCCAGGCTTTTTTACCGTATTGTTTCGTAAACGTTCCACTTGCTTTCGTCTCCTCCTCGCCACTTCTCATCCCGTTCGCAACATAAACATTCAGTCAAGCGAGTACTATGAAATCGGAAACTGATATCATACGAACACTGATTCTAAGGTTGTTATGACAGTTAATCTTACAAGAAAGCCTTCTGAAGAAAAAAAACCCGTTATTTTTTACTTTCTCAGAGGAGGTCATTTAATATTAATACGACCAAGTTGTTCCTTTTTCTTCTTTTTTTTCTTATATTTTTTCCGCCTTTTTAAAGACTCGAAAACCAATCCAGAAACTTAGGCAGCGGGTCAAAGTCTCTGAGGTGAACATTTTGTTTGCATTGTTCACCGCCTTTGTTGGTTCATGAAAACTTTTGTATTTCCCCGACTGCCATTAAAAGTCGAAATAATTTTCCCTTTCAACGTTAGAGCCAATGGAGGAACGATAAAATCACGGAGGAAAATGCGGAACGTATTGTATTTTCCGCCAAGTGATGGGTTGGAGTCGTACTTCGGGACTCTATTAGTCCTCCTCGCACTTCCGACGCTTTTTTTATTACGGGTTCTATGAGAGGGCAAACTTCGAGAAGGGGACAAGAAAGGGAGGGCGAGGAGGACAAGACGGCGAGGAGGAGGAGGGGGAGGGCGACAAAGGGGATGGATAGGAGGGGACGACTGAGGGGGAAGGAGGTGGAGTGAGAGGATGACAAATAGGGGGAGGGAAGGAGAAGAAGATGGGGAGGACGATAACGGGGGTGGAAAGGGGAAAGAGGTGAATGGGGAAGACGACAAAAAGGGAGGAAGGGGACAGGACGACAAAGGGGTGGAAAGGGGAAGGAGGTGAATAGGGAGGACGACAAAAAGGGAGGAAGGGGAGAGGACGACAAAGGGGTGGAAAGGGGAAGGAGGTGAATAGGAAGGACGACAAAAAGGGAGGTAGGGGAAAGGACGACAAAGGGTTGGAAAGGGGAAGGAGGTGAATAGTAAGGACGACAAAAAGGGAGGAAAAGGAAAGGACGACAAAGGGGTGGAAAGGGGAAGGAGGTGAATAGGAAGGACGACAAAAAGGGAGGAAGGGGAAAGGACGACAAAGGGGTGGAAAGGGGAAGGAGGTGAATAGGAAGGACGACAAAAAGGGAAGAAAGGGAAAGGACGACAAAGGGGTGGGAAGGGGAAGGAGGTGAATAGGAAGGACGACAAAAAGGGAAGAAAGGGAGAGGACGACAAAGGGGTGGAAAGGGGAAGGAGGTGAATAGGGAGGACGACAAAAAGGGAGGAAGGGGAGAGGACGACAAAGGGGTGGAAAGGGGAAGGAGGTGAATAGGGAGGACGACAAAAATGGAGGAAGGGGAGAGGACGACAAAGGGGTGGAAAGGGGAAGGAGGTGAATAGGGAGGACGACAAAGG
>BOPN01001911.1:173823-176323 GCA_017312705.2 Penaeus japonicus
AATTCCATCTGCTTTGTTATTAAGACGTATCGAATAGGTATCTCTCGGTAAAATGGCGTGACACACATCGACGCCGTTCGGAAAGGAAAATACAATTTTGTAAATCATGTTTACCTTCAAAACCCTCGTTACATCATGGAGCAGTTGTTTAATCATGTCAAACCTGATACACAGGACACGATTTTGCCTCCTCACAGAGATACACATCTATATGAGAAGACATAATTACCAAATACAAAACCCCTGGAATTTCCCTGTTGTTCTTGTCAGGCTACAAGTCCACCATCAATGCAGTTAATTTCCCTCAATCCAAATCAACCGGTTCCTAATACGGGGATCATCTCGGTTACTCCCCTCACTGAACACCCTAGCGAGAGCGGCCGAGGGATCAGCTCGCCGAGACAGGTGTGGACGAAGGCTGAGTTATATTAGTCTATCCTCTCTTCCCCTTTCCAGGAATGGGGGGGGGGGGGTACTGCAAGATTGCATTGCTACGCTTCGGGGGTAGAAGATGAGTGGGGGTAGATGATGCCTCCCTCCTTCATCGCCCCGGTGAAGGAGGGAGGCAAGGCAAGGGAGGAGAATAGCTTTGATTGTTTTCTGGGCTTTTTCCCTTTCTTTTTCTCTGTCGCTTTCTTACTTGCTCTCTCTCTCTCTCTCTCTCTCTCTCTCTCTCTCTCTCTCTCTTTCTTTCTTTCTTTCTTTCTTTCTTTCTCTCTCTCTCTCTCTCTATATATATATATATATATATATATATATACATATAAGTCTCTCCCGCTCTCTCACGCTCTCTTGCATACCTTCTTAAGAACCCATCCAGACAGTAATCAATTAGCCTAATCTCGCCTGTAATGTAGCTCCCAATTGGTCACATTCATTCAGCTTATATCCAGGGAGATTGTGTTTAGGACTCCTCCCTACCCTGAATTCAGGGATGTCCCCCGCCACAGAGATCCTTCATCTTCAGTCCCTCGTTGCAAAGAAGTCCCTCTATTTATGTTAATATTTCCAAAGAGACGATCCCAAAATTGTTTTTCCCTCTCGCCCCTCTCTTCCTCCGCTCCTCTACCTCCTTCCCTCCCCAAACACACACAACTTCACACACAACCGCTGTCACCACTTTGCTCTACAATCTCAAGATGACAACACAAAAAAAAAAGAAAAAAGAAAAAGAAATACACCGACGAAATCCATTCTGCCACTGTTCGAAAAAGTAAACATCGGTCTTTTCCACTTAAAGGACTGTGTACCTTTATTGATCCGCTGTTTGACTTTGGCTTGGGAGAGAAGAAGGGGGGAAGGAGGGAGAGGAGGAGGAGGAGGAGGAGGAGGAGGGGGATAGGGGTCTTCCGAAGACACCACCTCTTACCCTACCTCCTCCCCTCATCTCGAGCCCCTATCCTCTACCCCCTCCTTGACTCCCCTCCGCCCCCCCCCCCCCATCCCACTCCCTTTCTTTCAACTTCCGCCAAGCAAACAGAGACGGAGAGGCTTCATATCGCCTTTTACGAGGATAATTTGTAAATAGATAGCTACAGTTGTCTGCGGACTCTTTGTCGTTCAGGTAATGCAATTCCCGAAACATGGGTGTCTTTTTTATCGTTTTGATTTCGTACTTATCATCTTCTATTTAGTTATAGTATCATTTTGGTATCAGAATTGCTATCGGTTTATAAAGAACGTAATACCCTAACATAACATCAAAACAACTATGATAACAAGCGTACTATTCGCAAACTATGGTCAATACGACGATTTTACGTTGTATTCGTCCTAGTATTTTTGTTATATAATAACAATCATTACAACCATTACAATTAACATTTTTAAATCAAAATATAAACTTCTATTAAAGATATGACTTTAGTCATGTCCTTGCAACAGCTATATTTCATTTTAACATTAATTTGATTGTAATGATAATAAGTGTCATCATCAAAGGGAATATTACTGCTAGAAACACTAGCAATGAATAGCATTATGTATACAGCATCACCTTTCTCGTTACCCAAAATCTCTGCGTAGTTTTCATGTTTGTCGACGTTTTCTGGCCCCAGAATTATTACCAAAAGCTCTAAAATTACAAAATTCCTTCTAAAAACAGATTATCTTATTTATGTAGAGAAGTCACATATGAGGATGGTTTATTTTATAAAGCAAGATATGTAACTGACGCATTTCGATTAAGTTTTCATCAGCACTACTTCATCTGAATTAAATGCATCTCGCATTTCTTGCAATACGAAATTATTAATTATAATTCACACCTTTTATTCAAATGTTACCACGAACTCTGTCCGCTCTTCCTACTCACTACTCTCTTTCACTGACGAATGTATTCAGTTGATTTGATAAAGATTAATGTATCTCCAAGCCTGACATTAAGTAACAGAACCACCATGTAATGAAATAGACATCCTTGCCACATTGCAGTCTATATCCATTCAAATTGATCCCTGCAACGTGCGTAGCAACCTGAAAACAAATTAGAGATAACAAG
>BOPN01001911.1:186323-188823 GCA_017312705.2 Penaeus japonicus
CTGAGGGGATCCGGAGGCTCTGCTGATTATTGTAGGGAGTCATTGGGTCTATATGCAAATCTGTAGGTTTTGTGGGGGCGAAGTGATTGCTGAGTCGGGACTGTATTACGAGGGGAAAATGTGGGTGCTGACGAGCCAGCCGGAGCAGCCAGGCGGAACCGCGGTTGGAAAATTGAATGTTAAGTTCATATGGAAATGGTCGGTTCTAGGAAAATAGTGACTAGCACGAGCCCTGCGGTTGGTGGTCCTGTCATCCTTTGGGTGAAAGGAATTAGATTTGATAATCGAATGGGATTATGAGGGGAAACAGGATAAGATTTCTGTATCAAGTCTCCAAGATCTCTCCTCTTTTCGAGCTTGATTCTAAAATGGAAGAGATAGCGAGAGAGCGAGGCGGATATATGTGTGTGTGTATGTATGTATGTATGTATATATGTAAATATATATATATATATATATATATATATATATATATATATATATATGTGTGTGTGTGTGTGTGTGTGTGTGTGTGTGTGTGTGTGTGTGTGTGTGTGTGTGTGTGTGTGTGTGTGTGTGTGTGTGTGTATGTGTGTGTGTTTGTGTATATAAAGAGAGAGAGAGAGAAAAAAAGAGAGAGAGAGAGAGAGGGAGTGAATTAGTATGCGTGTGCGTGTGTGTGTTTGTCCGTGTGCGTGTGTGTGTGTTTGTGTTTGTGTGTATGTGTGTTTGTTCGTGTGTGTGTCCTTTTCTTGATGTACTTTTCTTGATGATATTCGTATGTATAAACGTGACTTAACCATAAGACTCAGCAGTATCACTGGTTACCGCTTATTCCTCAAAGAATTATCAAATGATAATAAATCGGTGAACATAATAATGGCATCATAACCAAATGTATCGAACATTTTTGATATTCAGCAAAGATTAATGATAGAAAAAAAATAGAAAAAATGTTGGCCTGAAAAAAATATATATCTATGTATACCATCATTTGAATGCACAATTATCATATATTGTTCTCATCCATAAATGATAGCGATCGGTCATAGCAAAATACAGACTTTGATTACGATCAGGGACGGTGCATTTTTATTTATTTGGACATGTAATGTTGCTGCATCCATACATATGGGTAGACAAACTCACACAAAATAATCACAATTGGACTTGTTCTTAAACAAGGATGAAAAACAGAGGGGCTTCCCTTCGAAAATGGACAGATGAGTGTACCGTCAAACGCAGTGTTCTCTTTAAACTTCTCTAACACCATTTCTTCCCTTTGCCTCCTTCCCTTCTGTCATCCCTGCTTCCTCACATCCCCTTTTCCGCTCTCGCTGCCATTGACCGCCGCACATTCACAACATTGCACGCGGTGGTGGTGGTGGGGGGGGGGGTACACATCAAATCCTCCAAACATTCGGCGTCACAACCCAAGAGATGCCAAACATGGAAGGAATCCTAACTCCTACGTCACCCTTCCCTCTCCCTCTCCCTCTTCCTCTCTCTTTCCTTCTCCCTGTCCCCTTCTTCCCTCCTTCCTTCTCCCTTCCCTTCTCCCTTACCCCTTCCCTCCACCCCCTTCCCCTCAGAAACTGTGAAGGCAATCAAGTTGGTCTTAGTTCTCCCGGCGCTGACTCGACCAACTTCTCGGCTTCAGCAACAGCAAGGAGGAATTTCTCTAAAGTGGTTGCCGAAGCTGGAGAAGGTGGGCGAGGGTTTGAATCGGGGGGGGGGGGGGGGGGGGGGGAAGGGAGGGAGAGAGGGGGGAACAGGAGTGGGGAAGACAAGAGAGATGGAGGGGGAAGGATGGGGTGGGAGTGTATTCCATTGGATCATGGAAGGCTGTTGATCTTGTGTTGAGGTGAGGAGGCACGGCCCTGTTTATCTTGGGTCAGTGTTTAACCACCAAATACACCAGGTTCCGGCAAGGCTGCGGCAATATTAAGTTAATATTAAGTGTGATGGACGAGCGCGGGTGGCGTAAGCTGGGGGGGGGGGGGGGCAGTGAGGTTTTGCTGTGAGGTTGTTTTCTTCTTGGACATGGGTGGGTGTGTTGGGGGAGAGCAAAGTTGGCCACATATATACTTTTCGACTACGAGGTGTGTAAGATATAAACAAATCAAGATTCCTGACAGATGGACAGACGACTAACTAATCAGCAATTAGAGACAAAAAAAATGATACAAATATGAATACGTCATAGATACATCCCTCAAACCTGCATTCATTATTAGATAGATATAAGAGAGAGAGAGAGAGAGAGGGAGGGAGAGAGAGAGAGAGAGAGAGAGAGAGAGAGAGAGAGAGAGAGAGAGAGAGAGAGAGAGAGAGAGAGAGAGAGAGAGAGAGAGAGAGGAGAGAGAGAGAGAGAGAGAAAGAGACAGAGAGAGAGAGAGACAGAGACAGAGACAGGCAAAAGCAGAGAGAGAGGAAGAGAGAGGCAGAGACAGAGTCAGGGAAAAACAGAGAGAGAGAGAGAGAGAGAGAGAGAGAGAGAGAGAGAGAGAGAGAGAGAGAG